>JAGFPH010004007.1:51120-66908 GCA_018207615.1 Philaenus spumarius | reverse complement strand
TTTTTTTTTTTTTTTTTTTTTTTTTTTTTTTTGACTTTGGGAAATGGATAGACTGGTAAACTTTTTTTATATTAATCTACATACTTTAAGATACTTATAAAAAACATCTGGTGTGCACATCACACAACTTTCCTTACCAAAATAGATGCTGTATCAATTACCAAATTTTTCGAGCGAGAGATTGATGATACCATTTTCGAGTTAATAGGAGTATCCGTTTCGAAGAAAGCGGTACTAACTTCAAAACGGTTAATCCCACGGACCTGATTTTGGTCTCAATCGATTTCTCACCCCCAAAAATGTCAAGGTCGATACCAAACACGGCTAGTTTAAAAAAAGTCATTTTTGCCCCCAAAAAGGGCGTTTTTGGGGTCAATTTTTGGAAAAATGGAAAAAGTTGAGTGGGGTATCTTTTTTGACATTCTTTTGGACGCTGAATCGAATGAGACCATTTTCAAGTCGATAGGACCAGCCATTTCGGAGATACAAACAAAATAACTTGCGTTTTTGTAATAACTTTTTTCAACGAATTTTTAAGGGTATATAGCGTACATAGCGTGTTAAGGGGGTCTGAGTAGAGTATGTTAGCAAAGTTTAATCAAAATCGTTAGAGGGGTTTTGGAGTAAATACCAAAAATGTGCTAAAAACTGGTCCCACGGTAAGACACCACCTCCGATTTGCTTCAAATTTACATGGGTTTAATTGTTTACGTGTTTGAAGATATCCTGTAAATTTCAGTTCGATCCGTCCAGCCGTTTGCCCTGTGCACTCCGGACACACACACACACACAGACACACAGACAGACCAATTGCCAAAAATGCATTTTTTGGACTCAGGGGGCCTTGAAACGTAAAGATATTATGAAAACTCGACATCGAATTTTTGGGTCGATCGCAATACTTACCTTACCTAGTATAGGGTAAGGAAAGTAAAAATCACCCATATTGCAAATTACTGGTAGTTGTAACCTACACCGACTGGGCTATTGAGGTTGTAAACTGTATTAAATATACAATATAAATTTGTTCAATATTTTTTTCATCAATATATTCGTTTATACAAATTTACAGAAGAGATACATATTCGTTTATTATCGGAAACATTTGTACACCTTTGTATAACATACAAACATATTCGATTATTAATTTCTTCACTATAATATTAATAATTTGTAAATCATTTAATCCATCACTATAAAATAAAAAGCAATACAAAGATAGTATATTTATCTTTCTTTAAATATATAATAATGTATATAAATAAGTTTTTTTAACAAATATTCCTGCAGTAAAAAAATCTTTATAATTATTGTACACATTTACCGAGTTAAAAATCCCCGTAAGCATAGGTAGGCCTAGATGAAGTCTGTTGTTTTTAAATAGTATTTTTTTAAATCATGTATTTCTGAAGTGTATCTAATTAATCTGCCTGTGATTTTTCACGGGGACTTACTAGTGGAAATAAATAATGTATCATTGCATTTTTCAAAATACATTTTTGGAACACTCTATTTTTAACATAGCTACGGTCCAGATGTACACACTAACAAAATTACTTCTAACTGTAGTGAAAACTGAGATAAGCTCCTAATTAGACAATCTGATTTACATGCCTACTAACATATAAACATTAAGATTTATATTAAAATGTGCGTCTTTAAAAAAAAAACTTTAGAAATAATTTATTTACGAGATACCCTATTTTGATACAAAAAGCCCACAATCTAGGTTCTTTTTTTCCAATAATAGCTGATTTTATACTTTGAAACAACTTGTATTTCTTTCTAATTTGTAGGTTAGGTTTTTGTTTTTAAACTTTATTATAACTACCGTTAGATTGCAGACTTTATAATTTTGTTCAGTCATAATTTTTATTACTTACTATCTTTGCTTTGAAACTATGATTAATCCTGCAATTGTAATAAAAATTTAGTGTAAAATACAAATGTGGAAGTTGGCGTGCTTGCCTCACCTAGTATATACACTATCAACTCACCAAATCATTGGTTACATGGCCACAATCCTTGCATGGAATATCTCGAGCTAAACAAGCTTTCTCATGTTGTTTCAGCTGACAGTGTCGTTTAAATCCACGCTTACACCGTTTACATGCAAGATCCTTTGTGGAACTGTGTGTTAAGATATGCAGTTGTAATTTATCTACAATAAAACAATCAAACCTACTAAGTGACATAGCAAACATTTACTTAAAGGAAATGTATTCTTTAAATCTTAATCTTAGAGAATTCAAAACTGACAAACAGCAATTCAGGTTAACTAATAAAGCTAAATCTACTAAATCCGTAGTCTAGTGATACAGAAAGACTTCATTTACAGACTATTTAGCAACACAAGTGATTACACTGTCAGAGTTTTTCTTTGATGGCACTTGGGAGTCTGGATACACAGAGGCAAAAGCGGGGGCTGTCACTCAGTCACATGGTAGTTCTAGTTCCTTTAATTTGTACAATTCAACTAAAAAATATTATTTATGCCTTCTGCTTCTGTAGGTTGTGAAGTAAAATTGTCAAACATGATCAAACCATAGAAATAGTGTGCAATGTACATAACTTAAGTGTAATGAAACTGTTGATTGTGTGGTTAATTTAAAACAGTTTCAGCAATCATTTTTCAAACTCCTCTAACAGTTAAGTTTTTCAAATCTACTAGTAGTCATTTTCCCATCAGCCTAAACCTCTTAGCAACCACTAAGTGTTTACTTAAATTTAGTCAGTCTGTCCTTGTATTTTCCACTCTACACATATACATCTTTAATTTAAAGTGCCCTTATATTATCATATTACTGCAGGGATTCCTGACTATTCAATGCTGTAAAAGGTACGCAAAAAGTTTTAAACAAATACTAACATCATTGGATTTGTCCCTTTGTTCTATAATTAGGCATAGAAAAATAATGTTTACCTTCTGATAATAATTTACAAAGCTAATAAGTCAAGTAAAAAGTTGGATTTTGGCTGCCGTTTCAGAAACATATGAATTGATTATTTTTAGTCGGAACCAAGTAAGGTAATAGTTAAATTATTACTATATTATATTGTATTGATTATTTTAATGAATAAAAATCATCAAAGGTAGACATATTTTCTTTTCAACTATTTATATAATAAACATATTTTAATGAATTTATCTTGCTGGAAGTAGCAGGACAGTTACAAACATTCCTGCATAAATTATCTGTTAAAAAACAATTAAAATATTTAGACTTGTACACAAATAGTGACCCCACTTTTAACAGAGTAAATAAAGAACTAGTTACACCTTAGTAAATAAAACTATTGATAAAGGAAGGTTAATTATGCCCAGGCAGAACAAGAGACATTTGCAAATCATCTACTCTACCTTTCCTGTTGAACTCTTTTTCACATCCAAGATGGTTACTGAATGGGCATTTAAACTTACGTACAGGATCATGTACTAAGGTATGCCTCGCTAGCTTATCTTGTCGATTAAAGGCTACTGAGCAAATCTGGAATAACAAATAATACGAATTATAATAGATAGAATCGTCTTTTTAATGTAATTGTTTCTGTAGGATAGTTAACCGATTTACTACCATTGTGTTATTTACATTTCAATAAACAATGGCCTACAGTAGTTGCAGCCAAATGCAATAAAGTAGGCTTATGTTAGCTGTTTAAGATTCATCAAAAATAAAATCAAACCACAAAGTGGTTGTAACATAATTGAACAACTTCATTTCATTTTAATTTTGCATATTATACAGCCCACAGAGCGGTTTACATGAAATTAATTATCATTTAGAAAACAAAACAAGAGCCATTTTAAACAAACAAAAACAAATTGTACAAATTCATGAAATCAATATAAAAAATTACACTTGTTAACATCAAGAGGTACAGTGTTTCAGCTAGGAATGTATCTCACTTCCTCCCATTAAACTTACATAGATAAAGAAAACATTTTTTTACCAAAAAGAGCATCTTTTTTTTAAATTGTTTTATGATAATCTGAGTGGATTCATAATCCATTATGTTTTATTTGATGTAATGCCTGCAATTTGCTAAACAGAATATACTTTCAATAAAAACATAGATTCCAAAAAATGAAAGCATAGATACTACAATAAATAGATTAGGTATATTGAAACATAGAAAGACAGTTTGGCTTTGAAACCATAGAACTCAAATGATTGTAAAAACCACATATAAAGAATGGTAACCGTACTCTGTGACAATAGATCTATGAATGAAAAAACCACACAATCAATTCAGACCAAATTTTAAGATGGAGTGGAGTTTTGAAAAAACTTAAGGAAGAAAGATCTGTGAAAAATAAGATAGATTTCTATGCATAAAGAATTGCCTGAGATGCCTCGAGGTAGATTTGTCACCCAACAGACCTAGTTCGACAGTTCATCGATTGTGTGTATAATCAAGTGATAAATTAACCAGAAACAGTTTAACAGTGGGAAAAGTTAAGTGGAAATTATAATAACTTTTACACACGATTTTCTTTATTGCTCTCGGCTCTACCAGCTGGTATGTACTTACATTATAGGCCAGTCGGTAAAGGTCAATTTAGACCAAAAGTACCAGTAATTTGCAATACGGCTGAATTTTTTTTTATAAGTACCTTAAAGTATGTAGATTAACATAAAAAAAGTTTACCAGTCTATCGATTTCCCAAAGTCGAAAAAAAAATCGATTATCATTTTTTTTTTCTATTATCATTAATATTTCGAGCTGGGATGAAGATAGAGGAAAATAAAAAATACCACCGTGTAGGGGAGGTATTTTTCAACAAAAAAGGTCATATGTATTTATTTCGTCCGAGCAATGGTTTGTCTGGAAAAAAATCGATAATGCAGGTATGTATTTTGCAGCAGGGGAAATCACTAAAAGGGGACATCTTATTCATATATTAAGCGTTGGCTCATTCTAAATTGGCCGAATTTTAATATATCGAATTGAAACTTGACATAGGAGTTAAAATATATATTTTAAACATTTATGCTGAGTCTCAGCTTGTTATCTTGAAAATTGCCCGATCTAGAGCCACTTGACTTATTAATGGGTTTCTCGATTTTAGGAGTACCGGACCCACAAATTCATTTTAAACAGCTCCAGTTTAGAAAATTTTCAAAATCTCAACCTGAAAGTTTTTTTACAAGTTAAATATATAGATTCAAACTAGATCAAGGAGTATAAACATTTTTTATTATTTACTTTTCAAAGCACAAGTAACTTAAAAAAGTATAATTTTAGACCTTTTTAGATTTTTCATCAAAACGCTTGAGTTAATCGGCTGCAGATTAGTCAATTTTTTAAATATAGTTTTTAAAATAAGTGTAGCAAAAAACAATTGTGTTTTTAACTTCTGTACCAATTTTTAAATCGATATGTTCAAAAATGTCGAAAATGGAGTCGTTGAATCCAAAAGTGTTATAGTTAAAACGAGATAGGTAAAACAGAAGACCATTTTCAAGCGCCTCGTTTTTAAAAATAACATTAAAAAAATCGTTCATACTTACTAAGAATATTTATACTGGTGTACTCAACTTGTAAAACAAATTTTATGTTGATATTCCAAAAATTGACGAAACTGGAATAGATTGAAATTAGTTCGTGAGTCCGGCACTAGTAAAATCGATAATCGAAATCGACTCCTAGATCGGGTAATTTTCAAGATAACAAGCTGAGACTCAGCATAAATGTTTAAAATATATATTTTAACTCCTATGTCAAGTTTCAATTCGATATATTAAAATTCGGCCAATTTAGAATGAGCCAACGCTTCATATATGAATAAGATGTCCCCTTTTAGTGATTTCCCCTGCTGCAAAATACATACCTGCACTATCGAATTTTTTCCAGACAAACCATTGCTCGGACGAAATAAATACATATGACCTTTTTTGTTGAAAAATACCTCCCCTACACGGTGGTATTTTTTATTTTCCTCTATCTTCATCCCAGCTCGAAATATTAAGGATAATCGAAAAAAAAAATTATAATCGATTTTTTTTTCGACTTTGGGAAATCGATAGACTGGTAAACTTTTTTTTATGTTAATCTACATACTTTAATGTACTTATAAAAAAAAATTCAGCCGTATTGCAAATTACTGGTAGTTGTAACCTATACCGACTGGGCTATTAGATTTCCTTTATATTTCTCATGTTATGCAATAACCATTGATTTGCATTCTTCCATGTATATGTTTTTTATAGAAGTAATATTTAGTAAAACTTTTAAAAGGTTAAAAAAAATATTCTTCTGTACCTAATTCACCATACACAAACAATAGAACATTGAAAACTAGTTTTTACTAGTTTCTTAAATAACTTGAAGTTGAATTATGCCTGGAAAATAAAAAAGCTATGCTATAATAATGTTTATTTAAGTAACCTATACTTTGGCTTTAACCTAAGAAAGCAATATAATATTTATGTTTTACAACAGCATACCTTGCAAACATAAGGTTTATCATCAGAATGAATAACTTTATGAATATTGAGATACTGTTCAGTTTTAAATCTCTTGCCGCACTGCTCGCACACATGTTTAGATACAGTTGCATGGATAGCCATATGTCGACGTAAAAACCTCTCACATGGGAACACCTTGAGGCACTTGGGACAACTGTAGTTGTGGCTGTCCACAGCTAGATGTTTTTCCAATGTTTCTGGACTTGAAAATTTGTTTTTACATTTCTTACATGTTAGTGTTCTGCAAAATATATAATATTACAACAAACGGTGCTTTATAAAAAGATATTACTGTTTTTATAACTACATAACCTTTAAATTCATTTAAAACCATATGATTGAATAAAACTGAAGTAAATCTTTGATAACTCGCTAGTTTTATAACAGTTTTGTGTTTTAATTTATAAATATTGGGATCATAAAATGTATACCAGTAGCTCGGAGTATATCATGAGATCTCATATAATCATAATATAGATGTCCTAAAAAAAAGACCATAATGAACTCACTTTTATGTTATGGGTCGAAATAACACCAAGGTGTAGATGTGAAATGGATGGATCAGAATACTTTGCACATCAAATTCAAGCCTAGACAAAGATTTCAAGTTTTGAAAAAATTACAATTCTGGCAGAAAACTAAACCTCTAAAACGTTCAGAAACCTCTAAAACGTTGAGAAAAATCATAAAAAGTGGGGGTAAAATTTTTAGAATGTTCGCAAGATTTCAATACTTTGGCTTTTTAATGCAAGCCGAAGTAAAATAATACTTGTCTGTCATGATTAATTTACAAAGTAAGCCAGGGAAAACAGATTTTAAATATATTTTCCAAAACATACAATTTTATTACTTTACTGTAAAAAAAACTAGTAATAACAAAAATGTTACCTTTTTAGAGATTAGAATAGTTCTTTATATAATTTCAACTTGTTGAGAAGTAAGCAATTTTGATCCCAAACAAGTATGTCCAAAACATTGTTGTCATTTATAAGCAAAAAATGAGTTGTATTGAGGTGTTTTATATTCCCACACGTTTTATCGGCTAATAGGAGAAATATTTGAAAGTCACGGCTACTTATAACAGTTTGGTGAGCTGTAGAGCTAGGAAATGTGAAGTTTTCAAGCACTTTTTGTTCCACGTCCAGTAGGTGGTGCAAACAATACGCACCTATCAGGACTCCATTTGATGTGACCACTTCCAATGAGGGATGATGCCCAAAAACAAAGAAAATACTTCATTGTGCACGCACTTCAAGAACAGAATAAAAGAGAAAAGATTCTACATACAGGGTTCACACAGGTTTTCCAAAAAGAATTTCCAGGACATTTCCAAGACAAGATCTTGACTTTCCAGGACAATTTGACAACCACACAATTCTACAGCAAAAAGTAATTTTTTTTCAGGTAAAGCTCTTGAACGAA
Source organism: Philaenus spumarius (assembly GCA_018207615.1). Classification (NCBI taxonomy): domain Eukaryota; kingdom Metazoa; phylum Arthropoda; class Insecta; order Hemiptera; family Aphrophoridae; genus Philaenus; species Philaenus spumarius. Next base: position 59,016 of record JAGFPH010004007.1, on the reverse strand, counting down.
TTACTAAAAATACATGTTATAAAAATAGATGAGATTAAAATCAAACAATGTTTTTTTTTTTTTTTTTATGTCCCCAACCAAAATAGGCCAGATGAGAACAAAACCTCAATGCTCTTTAAAAAAACAGTAAATAATACTGACTTTTGGAACTTAAGAAAATGATTTTACAGAATTGTCAAGGAATTTTAAATAATTGCATAATTGAAATATTGTTCCTGGATGGGGTTTGGCGAATGGTATAAATATATTTTTATTGAAAACAATTTACATTATTGAATTACTAAACAAAAAACAAACATTAGATGTATTAGACTAATCTATGTAATACATTAAACCACTTGACTTTTTCATGAAAAAAACAAAGCACAGTTTATTACAGCCTAAAAATTTTTGACCAGTTTTTCTATCTTGTTTGTTAGTTTTTCTACATCTTTGGTAATTTCTATTGTCTTTACTCTAAAAGAACTCGACTTTGCCAATAAAGTGAAGTCTTTCCTGTTCTCAGCTATTTGTTCCAACTCATCAGAGTCTTTTGTCATTGTCTGGATGGCACTTTCTAGACTGTTCTACATTGCCTTAACTATTGATTGTTTCCTTTGTAGAAAAACTTAAACAACTTGTAATATTTTGACAAAACTGCTTCTTTGATTCTATTGTATGCCCAACCATCCTCCCATATATGTTTAAAATTTAACGGTCTAACTAGTAAATTTCAAAACTACTATAGTATAGCGGTATTATGAAATGAAAATTAATTTATTTAACCCTTCTTATACATAATTTACATAATAAAAAAACATTTCAAACTTAAATTATACGCTTAATAATAAATAAACAACTATTCACAGTACAAAATATAATACATCTAAAATATAAATTTATAACAACATAAATAGAAATTACTAAAGGGTCAAATCATCCCGAGGTTATAACCTGTTTGGGATGAAAATATTTATACAATTAAACATATAAACAGCTCGATGGGAAAGAAACAAAACGCCTTGACCAGCCAGTTCAACTGTACATTACACTAACATAAACACATTTAGAATACTAAGATTTGGTTTTTACTTGATAACAACAGTAACACAATAATAAATCCACAAGCACAAAAAATAAAATATAATTAAGAAAATCAATCCTGCATTAACTTATTTGTTTCCAAAAAACACCTCTTTCAAAACCAAAAGTTCAAAACGTAACAAAATGCTTCATAATAACAAGTACCTTTCAACTTCAATCACACACTCACACCCCCCCCCCCCCTCCCACTCACAAACACTTCTACTATTCATTATCCCGGTGAAGAAGAGAGCCTTCAAGAATAATCACACTTGACGAATAATTACTGAAAGTTTATCCACCCTCACTGGTTACTGGTGAAGAACATATCGACCTGGTCCTGTTCTAATAAATATTGTTTTAAAAGGTATAATTCCCTCCACTTCTGCTAAAGAATAATCTTAATACTTTAAATATATATAAATTTCTAAAGGGTAAAATGTTAAGAATTTTGAATAATAGACCAGCGTGCTCCAATTTAGTTCTGTTTGCCATAATTCGAATAAAATTTTTCTGAAGCACAATAACTGGTTTTAATGTACTGTAGTATGCCCCTCCCCAAATTTCAATACCATATTCCAGCTTTGAAATTTTATGAATTTTCAATAACCTGCATTCTCTCATCCTAAATTTTATTGGGTTTCATGGGTTAAAACTAGTTACATGTACGCATGGTATACATACTCAGATCAGTTAATAAAATTTAGAAATGAAATCGGTATTTTTGAATAGAGGGGAAAATTCCAGGACAGAAACCTAATTTTAAAAGGCATCACAGAAAATTCAAGAATAATTCCAGGTTTTCCAGGTTCTCCAGGACAACAAATGAAATTCCAAGTTTTCCAGGACGCGTATGAACCCTGACATATGAGTATGCAAAATGTGAAGTTGCACTAAATGTGTATTCTTGTTTTGAGCATGATATATCATATGATTAGGAAGAAGTCTGGCTGTTGAAATACTTACTAAAAATGTGTTTTACTTTCCAATGTGTTTTATAACTTATTTAATTACTAGCTGGCCCGATCCGTCTTTGCACGGAGAGACAAATCAACGTTAAAAATGGGGATTTTTAGTAAAATTTCATTCTAATCCGTTCGGTGGTTTTTTTTAGTAACTTTGACCCCCCCCCCCCCCCCCTAAGATTTCGAACTTTTTGAAACCCTTTCTTAGCCAGCACCTACGGCCCTAGAGGAAGCTACATACCAATTTTCATTCCAATCCTTGGAGTAGTTTTAGAGAAATCGTGATTTAATAACTTTGAACCCCCAAAGACCTCCCGAAAATTTCGAATTTTTTGAAACCCTTTCTTAGTGAGCACCTACGGCCCTAGAGGAAACTACATACCAAATTTCATTCCAATCCGTTCAGTAGTTTATGAGAAATTGTGATCAGTGAGTCAGTGGGTTTTGGCTTTTATATATATATAGATAGCTCATTAGCACACAATGTACATAAATAATAAATATCTAACAACTGGATGTGTTACCTTATTAATTTCTTACATTCACTAAAGTAAAAAATGAAAAATGAGTTTCAACTATGTTATTTAGCATTTTAGTATGTATCAATAAATGGATAGTAATTAAAACACCACATTTTTTACACTCTTATGGTCTGTCTTACGCTCTACTTGGGCGATAATCTTGTACGGAGCGGCAAGTAGACGTTAACAAGTTAACATGTCTTACTAGGAGTTAATTTTTTTTTTTTAAAGTCTGAAATTTCAATATTCATTTCATCTCACAGTCGTGTTTATCAAGGTTTAATTAATTAATATTTATTACTATTATAGTATGGATTGACCATTTATTTCAGAAACAATTTACATTTGACATATATTTTAGTGAATTACTTGTGCATTTCCCTAATCATCTCTATCAGTGCACCAGCAAGATAAAAATATTTTTATCACATAAAACTGTATCCATTACACATAACATTTTTTAAATAATTTATTCGGATGATTCATGAAAAGATGATCAATTACTATGTTTTTTAGTTTATTTAATAAATTTGAAAGTTATTAACCCTTCACATGCTGAGCCTGATATAGCTCATTTTATAGGAAATGTTTATTTTATGTAAAATTTAAAAAACTTTATTTTCATAAAGTTTATTTTTTTAATTATTAAATAGTATTTTTAAAGTTGAAAAGATCCATTTGGCGCATATATTTCTCTACCTCGCACGAAGCGTTAATTTATATTTGAATTACATTTTTTATGTGCCATCCAGGATATTGCAAAATCAAGATTTTATATATCTAACGATACACTACACAGGCGGATATACTATACCACTAAGGGTCTATTTAAACTTCCTGTTTTAAAATTAATTAATATTTACTTATGTGATGGTTTTGGCCGGATTCCATGTTGATACTGATGTGTGCCTAAATCGTCCAATGAACCGAATTCTTTATTACACAAATGACAATGATATTCTGCTTCATCCGCGTGTACATGAGTGTGTTCTACAAATAAATCCAAATCTTCAAAAGTCTCGCTACAGTTTTTCTGAATGCACTTATACACCTGAGATCAAAGAAAAAACATTTGAGTTTAAAACTTAGGAAATTAGTCTATAAATTAGAAGGTGCTTACACATTAACAACCATTAATATCATTTTTAAATTCTTTCTGCTAAATAAACACATAATTAGTATTAGGCCTATCAATATCTAACCACAAGTGCATGCAAAAAATATTACAAGATGTGACACCAACGTCCATGTCACAGAAAAAATAATAAAGTAAGAAATGAGTCAGCTGTTTCCTATAGTGACTAAAGGAACAGAGATTTGGTCTAAATGAATAATGACGCAATATATAAACAATATTAACCATTTTTATTTTTTATATATGCATTTCTAAATGACGCAAGGTATTTACAGTAAAATCATTTTTTTATAAATAAATAATAGCATATAAAAGCAGACTATAAAAGAAGGTAATGTAAAAGCAGAATTAAAAAACATATTAATATGTAAATGTATGTAGGATGTGAAAATTATATAAAAACTTTGTTTCAATGAGTAGTGCGTTATAAGTGAATAATAAAGCGGCAGTCGAAATTATAAACAGTTCAATAAATGGAAAATAGTAACGGGACATAACACAATTCAATGTATTGAGATCTTGATATGATAGTGTATGCAGTGATCATGGAAGCAAGAAAAAGAGAGAGAGGGAAACAACTTGCGTACGTGCCGGGAGACAGGTTCTCAGCGAAGGGGGTACGCGACGGAATGTTCTAGAGCCAGGGACTTCTATCAAGATGGCGATATAGTTCATGTATGTTGCATGAAGCCGGCGTGTGTTGTTACAAGAAAAATGTAGTTTTCATTGCAAAGTAGTGACAAATTTGGTCTCAATATGAAGTAGATACACTTTATAGTTGGAGTGATTGAAGAAATCAAAAACTGATAACGTAAATTGACTGTTTCTCAACTGATAACTTTTCGATGTGTTTTAGCGGGACTAGCGTGGGCTAGGCTATAGAAGTGAATTGAGTTTACGACAAAAATCCTAGGTAAAAAACAGTGCGACAAATAAATCAAGTGAAACTGTAAGTAATAATGGCCATTGGACATATTTTAGTCTGCAGGTATTAAATTTTTTTTATTTTATTAAAAAATTAACTTCATTTAACTTCTATTGCGTCATTACTTAAGATATGGTTCAGGAAACTTTGTATAATTATAAATAATTTCTTGACTTGTTTGTATATATGTATCGCTATGTTTATGTTTCTTAATTGCTGTAAAAATCCATTTTTGATCATGTTTGATTAAATAATTGTTGTCTTGCCGCAATGCCTTGAATTTCTTTATATAGCCACGAATGTCCGTTTAGCCATTACTTTGATAGCCAGGTTCCCACCCCTAAGAAAATTAAACTAATTAACAAGTATTTTTCAGTGATTAGTAATTACAAATAAATAAATGCAAACAGAGCATAAGTGAGGTTATATGTGGATTATCGCAAATATTATGATTGCTATTTTTTTTATTTTTATTAAGATTGTGGGAATTTAAATAAGGTGAATTTAGGTAAGGTGAATTATAGTAAGGTGAGTTGAAGTAAGGTGAAAAATATAATATTGTTTTACGTTGAAGTTGGGAGAAAGATGTTATGGAGAGTTAAGGTAGGTGATGATTTATTATTATTGAAGTGAGGCAATAGGCCTAGGAGGTACATAAATGATTTTGAGTATTACATGAGCGACGATTTTTGTTTTTTTAAGGTGAATAGGTAAAGGAGGTGATGAAGAGATATTAATAGTTATTGGATAATCCACATATAGCATTTTTATTTTAATTTAAAACATTTTTTTTTAACTTTTGAATTTTTTACCGAACCCCATTTTTTTTTAACACAGTGTAACTTAATTTATTTTTATTTTTGCAATGCATATCGTTGCAAAGATGGTTTTAAAAAACAGATAATCCTATACTCTGTTTTGTTCAACAAATTAATGAAAATTACAATAACAAAACAGAGACAAAAAATTAACAGAGACTTTTGTAAATTTTTTTTTCTAAACGAAAGTTTAAAATTTAACTATGATTAAAATACTAAGCAGTAGGATTTGAACAAAAACACTTTTAGAATGGAAAGTATCAAGGTGGACAAAACATTTAAATTTGAAGGCTAAATTCCTACAATTGAGGAATGATATGGCAAATTGCTGCCCAAACAGAGTGCAAAAAAAAACATATTGAAAAAGTTTTTTGATGTTTCCATAAATTTGTATTGCCTATATTACTCAGAGTTTTAACAAATTTATAAAATGTTTCTTCTATAAAAATTGAAAATGAAATTGAGCATACAATAGACTCCCTCTTTATCTGACTCCCATGGAAAATCCAAATCCACGGTCGGATAAAGAAAAGGTTGGTTAAAACCAAAATAACTTAACCCTTTCCCAGGTATTCCGTAGTAACTTGTAGTGATTTATTTTTTTCACTCCCTGGGTTTCCGTACTAACCCGTAGTAGAGCTTTAAATGCGTATAACTTCGCCATCTGTTGGAATATTTTAAAACTAACTTCAGAAACGTGTTCAGAGAACATTTTACAGTATGTTGTATATCATTTGCTATTCCTCCAACTGATTAGGATTTTAGATATGTGTTTATAATCATCTGTAGCACAACTTTTGTAAACCAACAGTCTCGTAAAACTTGGCTACACTGAATTTAAAATACTGTACCGTACATGGTTAATTTTTTTATTTATTAAATGTAGTTTTGTAGTAATTGAACACAAATAAAACAGCCAGTTTATGGCCTAACAAATATAAAGTGTCTCCTAACATTTTTGTAGAAGTAATAATTGTGAGTGAACTTATTTTTCAATTTGTTTTTTATTTGGACTTTAAAAAAATTTCAGTGCTGCATTAGGTAAGTAAATATTCAAATTTTGTACATACCAATATAATATTAAGATATGGTAAAAATATCATGCATATTGAATAAGTAGTTAATTAGTTATCGTAGTTTCAACATTAACTGATTATAAGTGACAAATTTGGCCATTTAAGAGGTCTGGTATGAGGCACTTTGTGTCAATTATGAATACCGGGAAAAGGGTTAACCACTAATGTAAAAGCTCTAAATTGTATAGTTTAAAGGACAAGTAAAAATATAAGAAAAATAATTACTCACTCATATCAGAAGTTTTATTTAATCTTCATTTAATGTGATTTTTATATTAAACACTCATATTTATAACACTTTTGCAGATTTGTTGATTTCTAAAAAACAGAAACCTTATCAATTACCATCTGATAGCCTACTGAATGGTCAAACCTATAGTACACACACTTTTAAAACAAAATGTACAAACTAAAAGCAAATCACTAATCAAATAAATATTAAGGATAACATAATTAAAAATCTATAACATTCTTTGTGTTTGATTGTTTTCAAGTTACACGTTACATCAAATAGAATCAACCCTTTTTGCTGGGAAAACTATAAAGCAATTCTTGTGTAAATTCCTGGAAATCGGGCAGTTTAAAGCGAGACACATTAATATACTGCTGCTGATTCTTACTAGTTTCGACACATACATACCTCTGTCATTGTCGAAGAAGAACATTTCAGGTTATGATCACATGACACAACACATAAAGTATAAACACGTAATACTCACCATTAAAGGGTCGTTATATAACTAAAATGGGACATAGCTTTCCACACAAGTACTTGCGGGTCGTCTCGAACGCAAACTGAACTGGAAAGAAACAGATAGCTCACCATTGCACTGTATGGTTGGTTGCATAACTTGCCGGTGTATTTAAATTTAATATAATGTCGAATATAGCGTTGGATTTAAACTGCAGTTGGTCATTAAGTACGTCATGTGGTTGTGTTTTTATGGCTTTGAAAATGTGGAACTGTTCCAGCGTGTCCATTTGTTTTCCTTTGGCGCATTTCCTTAGAATCTCCATATCATTGTTTATACAATTGGTCAAATGATTTGAGTCAATCAAGTGTTCAGCATACGTGGACGTTTGGGTAAATGTTCTCTGTACCTATCTTTGAACGTTCTTCCCGTTTGACCAATGTAAAACATGTCACATTCGCCACAATTAAGTTTATACACACCGCTGCTTTTATAGGTGTCATCGGTCTTGTGCGAATTACGCAAAATAAATCCCAAGTTGTTAACATTTTTATACGCTATAGAATAGTTATGTTTGTTTAGAATGTGATCTAACGCGAATTGAAAATTCCTGCTATATTCCATGGAGACATATTTTTTATCAGGTTTGGTGTGTTTGGTCTTGGTTTGACCCAGCAGGGTTGGTCTTGGTTTGACCCAGCA
>JAGFPH010004007.1:9408-26572 GCA_018207615.1 Philaenus spumarius | reverse complement strand
AACACACAAATGATGGCAAATGTCCGAATAAGTAATAATAATAAAATCCATTTAATTAAATAATCTGTGTAGACATATTTGAGTCGCAGAATATTGATTTGATAGCAGAATGACAAATATTTTAAATAAAGCTACAGATTAGTACACTACATGAAGACAATGACAGAATGAATATCAAAATATTTGTAAGTATGGTACCTTTATTAACCCTTTGCACACTGTGAAAATATGCCTTATTTAGAACGCTTGTGATATTACGTATGTTCGAACATTTTCTTCAATTTTGAATTCTTTGGATTTTGTTATCAAAAATAAAAATACAACCGCATTGATTTTTAAAATGTTTAGTAATTTATTTGCTTTAAAAAAATTTTAATCAACACAATCAGGAGTAATAAAATAACATATTATGATACAATTTTTCAAAATTTGATTATATACCTACCACTAATAGTTTTCTTTTAGATTATGAAACATTTGTGGGGTTGAAGGATGGGTTTTACTTCACAAGTTTTTCAGAAGTGTATTGCTTCCTTACAGTCGTTACAAAACTGAGACAAAGCAAAATATATGCACAGACAAAACCATGTAAATGTTGGCAAGAACTGCATCAATGCAAGACTGTTAACCGCAGTTTGACAAAGTCTGCTGTCCAAACAAACCAAAAGTATGTTTTTATTCGCTCTAATGGCCAAGCTGAGACCTACAACTGACAATAAATGTCAATATACATTAAAACAGAAAATCCTGTCATAAGAGTGTTGTGGAATTATTGCAAAGGGTTAAGTTTAGTTTGTAATGTTTGTTTTTTCAATTCTAGGACCTCTACAATTTTTGAGATACAGTGTTTGAATAAATGTGTGGAAAGGTTGTTTTTACAATTTGTAGAACACAATTTTTGTACCTTGATTGTGTTAGAGTTTGTATTACATTGAATAGATTTTTGAATACCAATAGTAAAAAATTCAGTAAGAGATATAAAGACCTTTATTCATTACTGTGACTCCTACTTCCTGGACTATTATTGTAAAATTTTTAAATTAATTTACCAACCTTCAAATGGTCCTATTAATTTCCCCTCTACTGCTGCTGGGTCAAACCAAGACCAAACACACCAAACCTGATAAAAATATGTCTCCATGGAATATAGCAGGAATTTTCAATTCGCGTTAGATCACATTCTAAACAAACATAACTATTCAATAGCGTACAAAAATGTTAACAACTTGGGATTTATTTTGCGTAATTCGCACAAGAACGATGACACCTATAAAAGCAGCGGTGTGTATAAACTTAATTGTGGCGAATGTGACATGTTTTACATTGGTCAAACGGGAAGAACGTTCAAAGATAGGTACAGAGAACATTTACCTAAACGTACTCTTAACAAAACGTCCACGTATGCTGAACACTTGATTGACTCAAATCATTTGACCAATGGTATAAACAATGATATGGACATTCTAAGGAAATGCACCAAAGGAAAACAAATGGACACGCTGGAATGGTTCCACATTTTCAAAGCCATAAAAACACAACCACATGACGTACTTAATGATGCAACGATTTGCGTTGCAAAAATAAAAATATTTTAAGTATAATGTGTTAAAAAAAATGGGTTTCGATAAAAAGTTCAAAAATAAAAAAAAAATATGTCTTAAATCAAAATAAAAATGCTATATGTGGATTATCTAATAACCATTAACATCTCTTCAATACCTCCCTTACCTATTTACCTTAAAAACAAAAATCGTCGCTCATGTACTACTTAAAAACTGCTTATGCACCTCCTAGGCCTATTGCCTCACCACAATAATAATCATCGCCCACCTTAACTCTCCATAACATCTTTCTTTCAACTCCAACGTAGAACAATATTAATATTTCACCTTACTTCAACTCATCTTATTATTATAACCTTAAAACTCACCTTACTTAAATTCACCTTAAAAATCACCTTCACTTGACTCCCATAATCTCAATAATAAAAAATAATCATGATAATTTGCGATAATCCACATATAACCCTACTTATGCTCTGTTTGCATATATTTATTTATAATTACTAATCACTGAAAGATACTTGTTAATTAACTCTATTTTCTTAGGGGCGGGAACCTGGCTAATTAAAGTAGTGGCAAAATGGATACACGTGGCTATATAAAGAAATTCAAGGCATTGCGGCAAGACAACAATTATTTACTCGAACATGATAAAAATTGGATATTTACAGCAATTAAGAAACACAAACATAGTGATATATATGTACAAACAAGTCAAGAAATTATTTACAATTCTACAAAGTCTCCTGAACCATATCTTAAGTAATGACGCAATAGAAATTAAATGAAGTTAGCTTTTTTATAAATTGAAAAATTTTAATACCTGCAGACAAAAAATACGTTCAATGGCCATTTCTACTTACAGTTTCACTTATTTTATTCGTCGCACTGTTTGTTACCTAGGATTTTCGTAGTTAATTCAACTCACTTCCGACGCCTACCCCACGCTAGTTCTAACAAAGCACATCGAAAGAATATCCGTCGATAAACAACCAATTCCACATGATCAGCTTAATATTCTTAATCACGTCACCTCCAAAGTACATTTACTTTACGTTTTGACCAACTTGTCAATACTTTTTAAAAGAAAATCACATTTTTCTTGCGAAAACACACGCCGGCTACATTCAACAAACATGAGCTATCACGCCATATTGATAGAAGACGCTTGCTTGCCTTCCCTTCCACCTTATTCCGAGAAGAAACAGAACGTTCCACTTACGTTCTGCATTCCGTGACATCTGTGTTCTTCTATATACATAGATTGGTCCCTTCTCTCTCTTCCGGCTGCTTTCATGATCACTGTACATATCATCATATTAAGTTTTCGATTTATTAAATTGTGCTCTGTACTGTTGTTATATTCTTTTTATTTATTTATTCATCGAACTGTTTATAGTCTTAAATACCGCTTCATATTGTTCGTTTATAACTCACCACTCGTTGAAATAAAGTTTCTGTATAATTTTCACTTTTTACACACGCTCATATATTAATATGTTTTTAAGTCTGCTTTTACATTACCTACTTTTACAGTCTGCTTTTATGTTTTATTATTTGTAATAAAAAATGACTCTACTGTAATTACTTTGCGTCATTAAGAAATGTATTAATATAAAAAAATTAAATGATTAGTATTATTTATGTATTGCGTCATTTATTCATTTAGACCAAATCTCTGTTCCATTAGTCACTATAGGAAACAGCTGATTCATATTTTATTTTATTAATTTCTCTGTGACATGGACATAAGTGTTACAATGATCAACAGCAGTTTAAATCCAACGCTTTATTCGACATTATATTAAATTTAAATACACCGGCAAGTTATGCAACCAACCATACAGTGCAATGATGAGCTATCTGTTTCTTTCCAGTTCAGTTTGCGTTCGAGACGACCCGCAAGTATTTGTGTGGAAAGCTATGTCCCATTTTAGTTATTTAACAACCCTTTAATGGTGAGTATTACGTGTTTATACTTTATGTGTTGTGTCATGTGATCATCACCTGAAATGTTCGTCTTCGACAATGACAGAGGTATGTGTCGAAACTAGTAAGACCCAGCAGCAGTATATTAAGGTGTCTCGCTTTAAACTGCCCGATTTCCACGAATTTACACAAGAATTGCTTTATAGTTTTCCCAGCAAAAAGGGTTGATTGTATTTGATGTAATGTGTAACTTGAAAACAATCAAACACAAAGAATGTTATAGATTTTTAATTATGTTATCCTTAATATTTATTTGATTAGTGATTTGCTTTTTAGTTTGTACATTTTGTTTTAAAAGTGTGTGTACTATAGGTTTGACCATTCATTAGGCTACTGATGGTAATTGATTAGGTTTCTGTTTTTTAGAAATCAACAAATCTGCAAAAGTGTTGTAAATATGAGTGTTTAATTTAAAAATCACATTATATGAAGATTAAATAAAACTTCTGATACGAGTGAGTAATTATTTTGCTTATATGTTTTTACTTGTCCGTTAAACTATATAATTTAGAGGTTTTACAATAGTGGTTAAGTTATTTTGGTTTTGACCTACCTTTTCTTTATCCGACCGTTGATTTGGATTTTCCATGGGAGTCTATTGTGTACTCAATTTCATTTTCAATTTTTAATAGAAGAAATATTTTATAAATTTGTTAAAACTCTGGGTAGTAATAGGCAATACAAATTCATGGAAACATCAAAAAACTTTTTCATTATGTTTTTTTGCCCACTTTGTTTGGGCAGCATGTGATACATTGCCATGTCATTCCTCAATTGTAGGAAATTAGCCTACAAACTCAACTGTTTTGTCCATCTTGGTACTTTTCAATCTAATTGTTTTTTTGTTCAAATCCTCGTGCTTAGTATTTTAAACTATTTTAATCGTGATTATTTATTTAACCCAAAAATAAATGTAAAGTTAGTTCATATGGAAGAAAAAAGTAGGAGATTAAATAATCTAGAATGTCTGGAAATTAATAGATGTGTTTAAAAAAAATAATATTTTAATCGTAGTTAAATTTTAAACTTTTTTTTTTAAATAATATGTTTATACTATTGTAATTTTTATTAGTTTGTTGAACAAATCAGAGTATAGGATTATCTGTTATTTAAAACCGACTTGTAATACTTTTTGCATGCACTTGTGGTTAGATATCGATAGGAATAATACTAATGTGTTTATTTAGCAGAAAGAATTTAAAAATGATACCTGGTTATTAATGTGTAAGCACCTTCTAATTTATGAACTAATTTTCTAAGTTTTAACCTGAAATGTTTTTTCTTTGATCTTAGGTGTATAAGTGCATTCAGAAAAACTGTAGCGAGACTTTTGAAGATTTGGATTTATTTGTAGAACACACTCATGTACACGCGGATGAAGCAGAATATCATTGTCACTTGTGTAATAAAGAATTCGGTTCATTGGACGATTTAGGCACACATCAGTATCAACATGGAATCCGGCCAAAACCATCACATAAGTAAATATTAATTAATTTTAAAACGGGAAGTGTAGGCTATAAAGTCCCTTAGCTGTGTAGTATATCGTTAGATTTTTCAGTATAAACGCTTGTTTTTGCAGTATCCTGGATGGCACATAAAAAATGTAATTCAAATATGGATTACATAGTAATTGTGTTAATAATTTTATTCTATACTTAACAATACAATATTTTACCTCTTATTAACGCTTTGCGTGTGGTAGACAAATATATGCGCCAAGTGGAGCAAGCTCAAAACGCGGTTGACAATTATATCCGCAAAGACCATTTAAAGTCATAGGAATAAATTTAGTTCACAAAACTTCTACTAGATGGCAGATGAAGTCACTTTTAATGTTTTCTGAAGATTTTATACTTCTACTTGAAACGAATGTCTGCAATGATCGATAACATCTGTTTTTTGGTACCTGGACACTGTAACTGGCATCACTACAGCGCTATAGATGAATAAATCCTCCGTCCTAACAGCTTTTTTGTCTACTAACTTTTGTTCGGTTTAAACTTTTAACCTCTGACTAAAAATGATATTTTCATGTTTGTTTTGTTGTTGTTATTATTTTCTTTTGTATTTATTTCACACAGAAATCTTATGTTTTATCGTTGTTTGATTAGATTTCGTTAAATTTAAGTTCAGCCATTTTTTTTAGTGTTATATTAAATAAATCTTTTAAAAACCTAATTTTTACTTTCTCCACCCTATACATAGTATATGGAGAAAGTATTGTTTTCGTAAAAATGTTCGAATTTGAATTTTCAGTTGAATTATCTGTTTTGGTGCTCCCAGAACCCCAAAAAATTGTTTAGTGCAGTTATCTGTGTTGGTGCTCCCTGAACCCAAAAATATTTTCAGTGGAATTTTTTGTTTTGGTGCTCCCTAAACCCAAAAAAGTGTTTTTAACGTGGTGTCTGTCTGTCAGTGTGTCAGTATGTATACACGACCAGAGGGAACACTATTGGTCCGATTTTCATGAAATTTGGTATGTAGGTACTAAACCCTAATATCTCCAGGCGTTTTTTTCATTTTTTGGAATTTTTTATTTTTAAGGGTAATTTACCCCAAAAAACCAATAAAAAACGACAAAAATGCAAATTTCTCAAAAACGGCTCTAACGATTTTGATCAAATTTTCAGTATTTATAGTGCTTAAGATGCCAAACAAAATGACACCACCCGCTTTTATCAAAACTTCGGCGTTTCATAATTATGGGAAAATGTTAAAAAATAAACAAGTTGTCAATCTAGCATCACGGCGACGGCCGCACGGGGTAGCACAACGGTAGCGAGGACGGCCAGTAATTCAAAGGTCGCGCGATCGAATCCCGCCTGGGACAATAACTTTTTTATACGATTGACGTAGGTAGAATATTATTTTTTTGTTTTGTTCTAAAAAGTAGTAAATAAAATGATTAAAAACAATATTATTTTGACTACAGTAAGTTGGGAGAAAGTTTGTGTCAGTTAACTGATACCGTTTATTAATTCTTTTTTAACTTTTACAAATACTATTTAATAATAATTATAAAAATAAACTTTATGACATTTTTTTTTAAACTTTACATGAAATAAACATTTCCTACAAAATGAGCTATTATCAAGCTCAGCATGGGAAGGGTTAATAACTTTCAAATCTATTAAATAAAGTAAAAAAGTAATTGACCATCTTTTCATGAATCATCTGATTAAATTATTTAAAAAATGTTATGTGTAATGGATACAGTTTTATGTGATTAAAATATTTTTATCTTGCTGGAACACTGATAGAGATGATTAGGGGAATGTACAAGTAATTCATTAAAATACATGCCAATTGTAAATTGTTTCTGAAATAAATGGTCAATCCATACTATAATAGTAATAAGTATTAATTAATTAAACCTTGATAAACACCACGACTAACACAGGGCCGCTTTTCCGAATAGGCACGCTAGGCACGTGCCTAGGGGTGCAAAGGATTTGGGGCGCCAAATTTTGAATACGAAAAAAAATAAAGAAGGTGGAAAATGATGCCGTAAGGTAACTGATAATTTATGAAGAAGAATGTTTAGGCCATAAAACTCCTTACGGCTGCCGGTTGCCAGTCCGGGACACTGCGGGTCCATAGGTGGTGGATAATGGTAAGACTCTCTGACTCTCCAACAAAATCAAAAGAATAGTAATGATAAGAGCCAACGGAAAGAAAGAGAGTTAAGGGAAATTCCCTCCCGAACCAAAACTGGCAAATCAAGAACTCAAAAAGAAATGCTCTGCTGGGTTTTTTGGACCCCCTATTATTTGATTAGTATTCCATACCTCCCAGCCCCCCCCCCCCACCCCCCCCCCCCCCCGTATAAATCAGGTATGAGGGGCGCAATTGTTTGAAGTGCCTAGGGCGCTAGTGAGGTTAAAAACGGCCCTGGACTAACATTAAGATGAAATGAACATTAAAAAAAAAAAAATGTAACGCCTAATAAGACATGTTAATTTGTTAACATCTACTTGCCGTTCCGTACGTAAGATTATGGCCCAGGTAGAGCGTAAGACAGTCCATAAGAGTGTAAAAAATGTGTTGTTTTAATTATTATCCATTTATTGATACATACTAAAATGCTAAATAACATTGTTAAAACTCATTTTTCGTTTTTTATTTTAGTGAAAATTAGTAAAGAAATTAGTAAAGTAACACCCAGTTGTTAGATATTTATGTACATTGTGCACTAATAAGTTATAATTAAATAAGTTATAAAACACATTGGAAAGTAAAAGACATTTTTAGTAAGTATTCCAATAGCCAGATTTCTTAATAATCATATGATATATCATATTGCTCAAAAAAAGGATAGACATTTAGTGCAACTTCTCATTTTGCATACTCATATTATGTAGAATCTTTTCTCTGTGGTTCTGTTCTTGAAGAGCGTGCACAATGAAGTATTTTCTTTGTTTTTGGGCATCATCCCTCGCTGGAAGTGGTCACATCAAATGGCGTCCTGATAGGTGCGTATTGTTTGCACCACCTACTGGACGTGCAACAAAAAGTGCTTGAAAACTTCACATTTCCTAGCTGTACAGCACACCAAACTGTTATAAGTAGCCGTGACTTTCAAATATTTCTCCTATTAGCCGATAAAACGTGTAGGAATACAAAACACCTCAATATAATTAATTTTTTGCTTATAATGACAACAATGTTTTGGACATACTTGTTTGGGACCAAAATTGCTTACTTCTCAACAAGTTGAAATTATATAAAGAACTATTCTAACCTCTAAAAAGGTAACATTTTTGTTATGACTAGTTTTTTTACAGTAAAGTAATAAAATTGTATGTTTTGGAAAATATATTTAAAATCTGTTTTTCCCTGGCTTACTTTGTAAATTAATCATGACAGACAAGTATTATTTTACTTCGGCTTGCATTAAAAAGCCAAAGTATTGAAATCTTGCGAACATTCTAAAAATTTTACCCCCACTTTTTATGATTTTTCTCAACGTTTTAGAGGTTTCTGAACGTTTTAGAGGTTTAGTTTTCTGCCAGAATTGTAATTTTTTCAAAACTTGAAATCTTTGTCTAGGCTTGAATTTGATGTGCAAAGTATTCTGATCCATCCATTTCACATCTACACCTTGGTGTTATTTCGACCCATAACATAAAAGTGAGTTCATTATGGTCTTTTTTTTAGGACATCTATATTATGATTATATGAGATCTCATGATATACTCCGAGCTACTGGTATAAATTTTATGATCCCAATATTTATAAATTAAAACACAAAACTGTTATAAAACTAGCGAGTTATCAAAGATTTACTTCATTTTTATTCAATTATACGATTTTAAATGGATTTAAAGGTTATGTAGTTATAAAAACAGTAATATCTTTTTATAAAGCACCGTTTGTTGTAATATTATATATTTTGCAGAACACTAACATGTAAGAAATGTAAAAACAAATTTTCAAGTCCAGAAACATTGGAAAAACATCTAGCTGTGGACAGTCACAACTACAGTTGTCCCAAGTGCCTGAAGGTGTTCCCATGTGAGAGGTTTTTACGTCGACATATGGCTATCCATGCAACTGTATCTAAACATGCGTGCGAGCAGTGTGGCAAGAGATTTAAAACTGAACAGTATCTCAATATTCATAAAGTTATTCATTCTGATGATAAACCTTATGTTTGCAAGGTATGCTGTTGTAAAACATAAATATATTGCTTTCTTAGGTTAAAGCCAAAGTACAGTATATGATACTTAAACAAACATTATTGAGGCGGAGCAAAGTATAGCTTTTTTATTTTCTAGGCACAATTCATAGTCAAGTTATTAAAGAAACTAGTTTTCAATGTTCTATTGTTTGTGTATGGTGAATTAGATACAGAAGAATATTTTTTTAACCTTTTAAAAATTTTACTAAATATTATTTCTATAAAAAATATATACATGGAAGAATGCAAATCAATGGTTATTGCATAACATGAGAAATATAAAGGAAATCTAATTTAAGTACATACCAGCTGGTAGAGCTGAGAGCAATAAAGAAAATCGTGTAAAAGTTATTATAATTTCCAGTTCACTTTTCCCACTGTTAAACTGTTTCTGTTTAATTTCTCACTTGATTATAAACACAATCGATGAACTGTCGAACTAGGTCTGTTGGGTGACAAATCTACCTCGAGGCATCTCAGGCAATTCTTTATGCATAGAAATCTATCTTATTTTTCACAGATTTTTCTTCCTTAAGTTTTTTTAAAACTCCACTCCCTCTTAAAATTTGGTCTGAATTGATTGTGTGGTGTTATTTTCATTCATAGATCTATTGTCACAGAGTACAGTTACTATTCTTTACATGTGGTTTTTACAATCATTTCAGTTCTATGGTTTCAAAGCCAAACTGTATTTTTAGGTTTCAATGTACCTAATCTATTTACTGTAGTATCTATGCTTTAATTTTTTGGAATCTATGTTTTTGTGTAACACTGACAGCCATGTAACAGAAATGCTATACGATGAAAAATAAATCAGCAGTTTCCCATAGTGTCTAAAGCACAGAGGTTTGGTCTAAATAAATAAAATGACGCAATAATAATAATAAACATTTATAATTTTTGTATATATAAATTCCTTTATGACGCAAAATAGTTACAGTAGAATCACTTTTAATAAATAAAGTATAAAGAATAAGCAGACTATAAAAGTAGGTAAAATAAAAGCAGACTTAAAAAATATATTAATGTATAAACATATGAAACGTATGTGAACTATATAAGAGATTGTTTTAAATAAGTGCGGTTGAGGCGAACGGTGAAAAAAGACAGTTGAATGAGTTGTGAATAATAAACAGTTTAACAATAAAACAATAAAAAAACAATGCAAAAACAATTAAAAAAAAAACACATGTATAACAAGTCACAATATCAGCGTATGTATCGAGATACGGAAGGCTTGGCACAAATGGCCTACGTGCAAAACTGCACGGAACGGAACGTGAGAGAGAACGTTGGACAACGTTCTGGAAGTAAGTAGAACTCAAGATGGCGTAGTGAATGGTATACGTAGCTGGATCCAGGTGGTGGAAAATTCGTTGAAAAATGTGATATTTTCTTTAAAAAACAACAACGAATGTTATATTGAAATGGAGTAGAGGTGCTTCAGAGTTGGTGGAAACTTAAAAAATGAAATCTGTTGTGTACTTTTCTTAAAAAGTGAAGATATAAAAAGTTGCCATGTGATCGGACGAACGCGTTAGTGAGTTAACTATATCGAGTAGAGTCAGTGAAATCCTAGGTACAAATACAAAAGCAACTGGTATCGTGAGTAAATATGGCCATTATTCTTAAGTTTAGAAGTCTGCATTTTTGAAATTCTAAAAATTTTGAGAAATAACTTAACTTAAACTTTTTACTTATTGCGTCATAATCTGGACTAGGGTTGAGAACATATTGTATAAATTGTAAATAATTAATTGATTTGTTTGTTTTATTATTTTGTAATGTTGATATCTCTTGTTGTAAATATTCATTTTTTAATTATGTCAGAGTAAACAAATAGTTGTCTTGCCGCAATGTCTTGAATTTCCTTATTCAGCCACGAATATCCAATTAGCTTGTACTTTAACAGCCAGGTATTCACCCCTGAGAAAATTAAACTAATTTAATAAATATTTTACAGTAATTGATAATTATGGATAGACAGATGCTAATAGAGCATAAATGAAGTTATATGTGGATTATTATAAATACTACGATTATTATTATTATTTCTTTTATTATTATTTGAGTTAATTGAAGGTGGTATTAAGGTTTTTGTAAGTAAGGTGAATTAAAGTAAGGTGGAGCATAAGGTGTAATTCTACGTTGGAGTTAGGGGAGATATATGATGTGGTGAGTTTTAGTAAATGGTGATTTTTGTTATGGAAGTAAGGCAATAGGCCTAAGAGGTGTTTTTGATGTATTAAGGTATTTTATGAGCGACGACTTCTGGTGTTAAGGTGACTAAATAAAAGAAGAGAGGAGAGGTGTCAATGATTGTTGAATAATCCACATATAACATTTTATTTTTGATTTGAACATTTTTTTTTATTTTTGAAACTTTGCCGAACCCCATTTTTTTTAAACAGTCATAACTTATATGTATATACATTTTTATTTTTGCAACCTTCTGTTGCATTTGTTGAAAGTATATTCTGTTTAGCAAATTGCAGGCATTAGATCAAATAAAACATAATGGATTATGAATACACTCAGATTATCATAAAACAATTTTCAAAAAGATGCTCTTTTTGGTAAAACAATGTTGTCTTTATCTATGTAAGTTTAATGGGAGGAAGTGAGATACATTCCTAGCTGAAACACTGTACCTCTTGATGTTAACGAGTGTAATTTTTTATATTGATTTAATGAATTTGTACAAAGTGTTTCTGTTTGTTTAAAATGGCTCTTGTTTTTTTTTCTAAATGATAATTAATTTCATGTAACCCGCTCTGTGGGCTGTATAATATGCAAAATTAAAATGAAATGAAATTGTTCAATTATGTTACAACCACCTTGTGGTTTGATTTTATTTTCGATGAATCTGAAACAGCTAACAGAAGCCTACTTTATTGTATTTGGCTGCAACTACTGTAGTCCATTGTTGATTGAAATGTAAATAACACAATGGTAGTAAATCGGTTAACTATCCTACAGAAACAATTACATTAAAAAGACCATTCTATCTATTATAATTCGTATTATTTGTTATTCCAGATTTGCTCAGTAGCCTTTAATCGACAAGATAAGCTAGCGAGGCATACCTTAGTACATGATCCTGTACGTAAGTTTAAATGCCCATTCAGTAACCATCTTGGATGTGAAAAAGAGTTCAACAGGAAAGGTAGAGTAGATGATTTGCAAATGTCTCTTGTTCTGCCTGGACACAATTAACCTTCCTTTATCAATAGTTTTATTTACTAAGGTGTAACTAGTTCTTTATTTACTCTGTTAAAAGTGGTTTCACTATTTGTGTAAAAGTCTGTATATTTTAATTGTTTTTTAACAGATAATTTTTGCAGGAACGTTTGTAACTGTCCTGCTACTTCTAACAAGATAAATTCATTAAAATATGTTTATTATATAAATCGTTGAAAAGAAAATATGTCTACCTTTGATGATTTTTATTCATTAAAATAATCAATACAATATAATGTAGTAATAATTTAACTATTACCTTCCTTGGTTCCGACTAAAAATAATCAATTCATATGTTTCTGAAACGGCAGCCAAAATCCAACTTTTTACTTGACTTATTAGCTTTGTAAATTATTATCAGAAGGTAAACATTATTTTTCCATGCCTAATTATAGAACTAAGTGACAAATCCAATGATGTTAATATTTGTTAAAAACTTTTTGCGTACCTTTTACAGCATTGAATAGTCAGGAATCCCTGCAGTAATATGATAATATAAGGGCACTTTAAATTAAAGATGTATATGTGAAGAGTGGAAAATACAAGGACAGACTGACTAAATTTAGGTAAACACTTAGTGGTTGCTAAGAGGTTTAGGCTGATGGGAAAATGACTACTAGTAGATTTGAAAAACTTAACTGTTAGGCCTTCCGAACACGGGTCGACTGGTTTGAAATTATAGTTTCAAACCGGTTGCAGGTGCAACTGTTTGGTGACATTGGACGTGTGCTGGAGTGGGGATCAACACACGGGTCGACTGAACTGCGACCAGTTTGAAATCAGTATCCGACTGGTTGCATGCGACCGTATTTTCTTGTCACCAAACAGTTGAGTTGCATAGTTTCAAGTGTTTGAACGTATTTGTGAAGTGAAATATGGGTGATCAAGAAATTAATTTAAAATTTGTTGGAGAGGTGGAAAAGCATGAAGTGCTGTACAATTACAAATTGCCTGGATTCTCAAGAAAGGATTTAACTGACAAGGCTTGGCACGAGGTTGCAGTAGAAATGAACATTAGTATTCTTTCTTCAGCAGTAACACATTCCCTCATATTTGTGTCCACCTTATGTATGAAAGGAGCAACCATCTTCACCAATTCCACATATGACTCTTTGGACATTCTGTAGAAAGCTATAAACTTGCTGTCTGTCTCTTTTAATTGTTCAGCTGCTACGAATAGTCTGCACCTTACATTTTTCTCTATATATGGGTGACACCAATATTTCCTGCGTATTCTTTGGTGTCGGCGACGTAGAAAACATGCTACTATTTCTTCCTCATCCTCACTAGTACTTGACATAATGTCTAAAGTTACACTCAGAGAAATAACTATTCAATTATTAATTTTGAAATTTGAGGCTTTAACTTTGTGGAAGTTAATCATAATGAGGTTGATAAGAAAAACACACACTGTTACAATCCACACAACTATTATAATAGTTGTGTGGATTGTAACAGTGTGTGTTTTTCTTATCAACCTCATTCAATTATTGATAACTTATCAAGTAATAAATGAGAATGCAAACATACCACTATTACTACATAGTAGGCCTACACCTGTTCGCACAGAGATCGACGACTGATCCAGATTTAGTCGCATAGTGTGTGGAGTCAGATTTTATTTTGGTTGCAAACTCGTTGCGTTTGAAACTGGTTTCAAGCTCTGGTTGCAAACTGGTATACCCGTGTGCGGAAGGCCTTAGAGGAGTTTGAAAAATGGTTGCTGAAACTCTTTTAAATTAACCACACAATCAACAGTTTCATTACACTTAAGTTATGTACATTACACACTATTTCTATGGTTTGATCATGTTTGACAATTTTATTTCACAACCTACAGATGCAGAAGGCATAAATAATATTTTTTAGTTGAATTGTACAAATTAAAGGAACTAGAACTACCATGCGACTGTGTGACAGCCCCCGATTTTGCCTCTGTGTGTCCAGACTCCCGTGTGCCATCAAATAAAAACACTGACAGTGTAATCACTTGTGTTGCTAAATAGTCTGACAATGAAGTATTTCTGTATCATTAGACTACGGATTTAGTAAATTTAGCTTTATTAGTTAACCTGAATTGCTGTTTGTCAGTTTTGAATTCTGTAAGTTTAAGTTTAAAGAATACATTTCCTTTAAGTAAATGTTTGCTATGTTACTTAGGTTTGATTGTTTTCTTGTAGATAAATTACAACTGCATATCTTAACACACAGTTCCACAAAGGATCTTGCATGTAAACGGTGTAAGCGTGGATTTAAACGACACTGTCAGCTGAAACAACATGAGAAAGCTTGTTTAGCTCGAGATATCCCATGCAAGGATTGTGGCCATGTGACCAATGATTTGGTGAGTTGATAGTGTATATACTAGGTGATGCAAGCACGCCAACTTCCACATTTGTATTTTACACTAAATTTGTATTACAATTGCAGGATTAATCATAGTTTCAAAGCAAAGATAGTAAGTAATAAAAATTATGTCTAAACAAATTATAAAGTTTGCAATCTAACGGTAGTTATAATAAAGTTTTAAAACAAAAACCTAACCTACAAATTAGAAATACAAGTTGTTTCAAAGTATAAAATCACCTGTTATTGGAAAAAAAGAACCTAGATTGTGGGCTTTTTGTACCAAAATAGGGTATCTCGTAAATAAATTATTTCTAAAGTTTTTTTTTAAAAAGACGAACATTTTAATATAAATCCTAATGTTTATATGTTAGTAGGCATGTAAATCAGATTGTCTAATTTGGGGCTTATCTCAGTTTTCACTACAGTTAGAAGTAATTTTGTCAGTGTGTACATCTGGACCTTAGCTATGTTAAAAATAGAGTGTTCCAAAAATGTATTTTGAAAAATGCAATGATACATTATTTATTTCCACTAGCAAGTCCCCGTGAAAAATCACAGGCAGATTAATTAGATACACTTCAGAAATACATGCTTTAAAAAAATACTATTTAAAAACAACAGACTACATCTAAGGCCTACCTATGCTGACGGGGATTTTTAACTCGGTAAATGTGTACAATTATAAAGATTTGTTTACTGTAGGCCTATTTGTTAAACAAATTTATTTATATACGTTATTATATATTTAAAGAAAGATAAAAATATTATCTTTTAATTGCTTTTTATTTTATATTGATGGATAAAATGATTTACAAGTTATTAATATTATAGTGAAGAAATTAATAATCGAATATGTTTATATGTTATACGAAGGTGTACAAATGTTTCCGAAACCAAACGAATATGTATCTCTTCTTTAAATTTGTATAAACGAATATATTGATGATAAAAGGTTGAACAAATTTATATTGTATATTTGATACAGTTTATAACCTCAAAAGCAAATCTTATAAGGTATTATTATATCATACATTAGTTTTATAACTCATATTTAAAAAAATAACTTTACAAGAAATTACAATGATTGAAGTTGTAAACATAACCCCAAAGTATAATCTACGCTGGGTTTTGTTTAAGTATTACAGATGATCTGTGAAATCGGCTTATCACTCGTTTTTATGAGTTGATAAGTTTCTTCATTTCATTATATTTCTTCCATGCATACTGTTATGGTTTTAAAGTGAATATACCAAAACCTTAGTTAAAAAAAAAAAAAATTTTATGCTTCATTGTACTTATTGTATAATACATATTGATTAGTGGGACTTTTTTATAAAAGTTTATACAATGTTTTATTATTTTTGAAGGATTGTTACAAGAAGAGTTCTGATCCTTCTTCAAAAACTAAAGCAGTCAAAAGAAAAAGGAAGAGTAATAAATCTAACGATTCTAAAGTACTAGATAGTGTTCCTACCATAGAAATTGTAGTTTTACCAATGTCAACTACTGAAGCGGAAGAAGAGAATGGAGTCTATAGAGTATTAATGCCTTCTGGAGAAAGTGATCCGCTCGATCTAACACCAACAAATACTCAGACGAGATAACAGTGAAGCGTGTTTTACTATGTAAATTATTTATACAAAATCTTTTGAAAAACAAATATTGTAATTAATTTGTATTGCTGTAACTATAATCAATTATCAACTACTTATACTCTAAATAATATAGTGCTAATTACTAATTAGATAAGTTTTTTTTAAATATTCTTTTAACAGTAGGTTTATTGGTCGCTTAATATTAACTTGTTAGTATTTTATTGGCGAATAAAATGTTAATTATTTTTATAAATATATTTTGTTAATATTTATAAGTTTTGCTACCAGATGTAGTAAAAATATATATAAAAAAATCAAAACAATAATTATGAAATTATTTGTATGTTTCCTTTTGGATGGGCTATTTATTAGGGTTGAAACAATACCAGTTTTGCTAAACCAATAGTCCGAAAAAAAAAGCTTTATTAACATGGGGCGGATCATCGGTATTGTTTAGTAGCATGATGTCAAGTAAACTTACGTACCTACTTGATTTCTTTTTGGAACTGCTTGTTTATATATAGTCGAGCTTAAAAAACTGTTGTGTTGTGATTTTTGAGTAAAGTGATTCTGGAAAAGTGGGCAATAATTGTTGGCGTGATGGAGATGAAACAAAGGTAGACAATGAAGATGGCTTGATCGATATTTAATTCACACCAATGTTTATTTTCGGTAAATCTCAAACGTGAATAATTTTATTGTGATCAGATCTCCAAATCCTGCAATAACAACACTTAACAAAATCG
>JAGFPH010004006.1:120394-131811 GCA_018207615.1 Philaenus spumarius | reverse complement strand
ACGGTTGTGGAAAACTATAAGTTACATAACATTTTTATAGAATAATGTTTTAAAACACTTTTAAAGGCAATGCAGTTTCGCGAATAACAAATTTATGTAACTTGTTATAAAACCGCGAAAACATGTTTTAAAACAATGTAACACGTTCCCAACCAGCGCCGGTAAATATAAAAAGATGCTATAAAACACTATTTCAAAACAATGTTATATAACTCTCCACTTAAGAATTCAGTAGTAGAAAACTGAAAGTTAGGCTATATACAATTTTTATAGAACAATGTTTTGAAACACTTTCAAAATAATGCAGTTTCACGAATTAAAAAGTTATGTAACATGTAATAAAACAGCGAAAACATGTTTGAAACAATATCTCACTTTCCCAACCAGTGTCGGTAAATATCAAAAGATGTTCTAAGACACTATTTTAAAACAATGTTTTATAATTCTCCACTTAAGAATGCAGTTGTAGAAAACTGAAAGCTATATAATATTGTTATGGAACAAAGTTTGAACATACATTTTAAAAGAATGCAGTTTCGCGAATTAAAAGTTACGTAACTTGTTATAAAACAGCGAAAACATGTTTCAAAATAATATCACACGTTCCTAACCGGTGTCGGTAAATATCAAAAGATGTTATATGACACTATTTTAAAACAATGTTATATAAATCTCCACTTAAGAATGCAGTTGTACAAAACTGAAAGTTATATAACATTTTTATAGAACAATGTTTTAAAACACTTTTAAAAGAATGCAGTTTTATGAATTAAAAGTTATGTAACTTGGTATAAGCAGCGGAAACATGTTTTAAAATAATGTCACATGTTCCCAACCAGTGTCGTTGAATATCAAAGCATTATAGTACATTATTTACACTGTACAAAGATGTAATAAAACACTGTTACATAACGTTTCACTTCAGAATGCAGTTGTAGAAAGCTGAAAGTTGTTTAACATTTTTATAGAACAATATTTTAATACACTTTTAAAACAATGCAGTTTCACGAATTAAAAAGTTATGTAACTTGTTATACAACCACGAAAACGCGTTTTAAAACAAAGTCACAAGTTCCCAACCAGTGTCATTAAATATCAAAAGCTGTTATAAAACAATGCCAAGAGTTAAAACAATGTTTTATAACTCTCCACTTAAGAATGCAGTTTTGGAAAACTGAAAGTTATAATATTATTCGAGAACAATGTTTTAAAACACTTTTAAATGAATGCAGTTTCGCGAATTAAAAGTTATGTAACTTGTTATAAAAGAGAGAAAACATGTTTTAAAACAATGTCACACGTTCCCGTTCAGTGTCAGTAAATATCAAAAGATGTTAGCGTAAATTTACTATACGACCCTCGGCTGATATTTTTGCAAACGACGACATTGTTTTACATTCTACTGTTAAATGTTGAACACAGGTGTACATACTGTGACTAAAGAATAAGTTAGAACTTCAGGCTATTTTTTTGTAATCTTGCATTTCTGTTGGCTTACAGGGACGTATAGTAAATTCGCGCCATGTTGTTATAAAACACTATTTTAAAAACTCTCCACTTAAGAAAGCAGTTTTAGAAAACTGAAAGTTATATAATACAGTATTTTTATAGAACATTGTGTTAAAACACTCTCTTAAAGAAATGTAATTTAACAAATGAAAAAGTAATGTTATTTTATAAAACGGAAAAAATACGTT
The DNA here is from genome assembly GCA_018207615.1 of Philaenus spumarius. Classification (NCBI taxonomy): domain Eukaryota; kingdom Metazoa; phylum Arthropoda; class Insecta; order Hemiptera; family Aphrophoridae; genus Philaenus; species Philaenus spumarius. The sequence continues at coordinate 130,114 of JAGFPH010004006.1, read as the reverse complement.
TTAAAACAATGTCATATAACTTTTCACAAAAAACAGCTATAGAAAACTGAAAGTTATATAATATTGTTATAGGACATGACGGCTTTACTCAAAATCGACGTTGGCGTCTTCTCGCACACAGAATTACGCAAGCGGAGGCTAGTACAACATGCTCTGGAGAAGCCACTTGCCAAATGATATGGGTTTTAAACTTAGTTCTACGTCATGTTGTGAAATTAATTATTATAAAACATTTTATTGTTTTGTTCTAAAATATTGTTACAAGAAAAACGTATGTTATAACTTTGTTACATAGCAAAAATGCGGTTTTACTTTATTACCGTATGCGGCTATTTAATCAACAGCTAATCCGATTCTGATGAATCTGAAGTGTTTTACTGATGGTTTTATAGCCGGGTTCGACAGAGTCATTAGGGCGGGTGACATTTTGAAAGAGAAACTATATTCTATCAGCGTCAACCGATCGTAATAAATGTTACCAGCCAACCTAGTAGGTACATACTCGTATAATGTTATTGTATTATGTGTAAAATGATTTTTTGACGTAAAAACGTCTCGTTACTATATATGAAAACCGGACGAACTTCTTGTGCGACAAAAATATCGTCAAAATTGTAAATGCAAATTGTTTTTCTTTCTTGTTTATCTCCAAGAATGATATACTCATTCCGTTTCGGGGGTAACGATCACACATACAAATTGAACCACACATACCAGGACACTTTTCTTCATATTTTTTATATACGACAAACCCTGAAGGTTAATTATGTTTTATTAACGTTTTGTCGTGCTTGACGATAATAACTCTACTAGGTCTATGTAATTAATATTTAAGTTTTCTTTTAGAAAGAGTCCATTGAATATGGTAGGCGTATCGGTCACAATTTATAGGACTTCATACTATAATAGGCTGTGATATTGTTGAATATTTTAAAGCGTTCGTGCACGATTCAGATAAACCCATGTTATCAGACAGATAGCATTTCTGCGTATTTAATAAATACTGTAACAGCAACTTCAACAATAATCAGGTCTAGTGCAGAATTTTGGTGATACATTTCCCTGACTTTCAATGATTTTTTCTCAACTTCCCTGACCGACGAAGTCATATTTTGAAATTATTTTCTACAGCGTTAGCATTACATTTTTAATATCACAAATCCTATTGCAATATGTCTGGCTCCCCCTCTTCTACAGCCATACTCCTTGGTATTTTCTACAGCGCTAGCATTACATTTTTAATATCACAAATCATATTGCAATATGTCTGGCTCCCCCTCTTCTACAGCCATACTCCTTAGTATTTTACTACAGCCTTAGTACATTTAATTAAATATCTCTTGCTGAGGAAGTGTGTAAGCGGGGGGGGAAAAAAAAAAATTCCTTAATTTAACTGATCATGCACCACAATTCCTATAATCAACAGCTTCGCTCAATCCTATAATTCAAGTATATTTTACCAGAACAACCAAGGCTCACTTGAATATTAAATAAAAATTATAATGAATACTATTTTATTTAAAAATCTCAAATTTTAGATTTTCCCCGTTTTGTATATATATATATATATATATATATATATATATATATCCATTTATATATATATACTAGCTGGCTCGACCCGATTTACACGGATAGACAAATCAAAATTAAATGTATATTTACAAAATATTATATCAATAAATATATTACACTATGTATTTCTTATGGGGATTTTTAGTAACTTGGACATCCCCCAAACCTCCCCTAAAATTTCGATTTTTTTTAAACCCCTTTCTTAGCGAGCACCTAGAGGAAGCTACATAATAAATTTCATTCCAATCCGTTCGGTGTTTCTTTTTAGTAACTTTGATCCCCCACAAAACGCCTAAAATTATTTTTTTTTTTAAAACCTTTCTTAGCGAGCACCTAGGGCCCTAGAGAAAGCTGCCTAACAAATTTCATTCCAATCCGTTCGGAAGGTTTTTTTTGTAACTTTGACCCCCCAAACCCCGCTAAAATTTCGAATTTTTTAAAACCCTTTCTTAGCGAGCATCTATGGCCTTAGAGGAAGCTACATACCAAATTTCATTCCAATCCGTTCGGTAGGTTTTGAGAAATCGTGATTTAGTAACTTTGACCCCCCCAAAACCCGCCCTAAAATTTCGAATTTTCGGAAACCCTTTCTTAGTGCGCGTCTAGAACTTATAAAGAGTATTAGTGCCAAATTTCATGTTTGTAGGCCTCGTGGTGGTTTTGGTTTTTATAAGTATAGATGTATGTATATATATGTGTTAGCGCTCTAGCGGCCGCATTTTAAGTCCGATTTGTTTCAAATTTGGTACATATGTTCGTTGTTTACGTCGCTCAGAATCGTTTGCCAAAAAAATCCAACAACCGGAAGCACGTTTTTGACCGGAAGTAACTAGATTTTTAGATTTTTCCTACGAGGATGAATTTGTTTTCGAGATTTTTCTAGAAATATAAATGTAGGATGTTATATTGGACATTTTGTTTTTTTACGCGACCTTATAGTTCTTTTGGTTCCCCCAAAATCAATCAGAACGTAAAATACCATAGAAGTACCCTGTTCAAAGCCAAGTGGTGGATTCTACCGCGGGGTTGGAGTGCGAAGCACGCAATGCATTGTGTATTGAAGATAATCCTAATACGGGGGTTGGCGTGCGAAGCACGCAATGTTTTATGTGTTGAAGATACTCCTAATATTCGGAATGACGTGCGAACCATTTTGCAGCTATTCAGCACCGTCGTGAATAGACCTATTTTCCAAATTGTTGGTTGAAACCCTAAAACATAGGCATATAAACTTAATTTTGAAAATGTGCTCAACTCACGTCAGCGGTTCAGCTGCGTGGTCGAATTATTGTTGATTTGTTACAGTGTGTTTAGTTACATTACTGTTTGTTTTTAGTGGATTCTTAAAATAAAGGTTTACCTCAGTAATTCGAATTTTACGTACAGTACACTAACATCTATAATTCAAAGTCTTGATAATGCAAAGTTCCTTTAATTCGAACAAAAATTACTTTCCCTTGGATTACGAATTAGTGAGGTTCTACTGTATTCTAAATTTTTTACGTTGCTAGCCCATTCGAAAGAAGGTTAGAATTTGAATGGTAGGTCAGTTAAAAACTTTAAAAACGGTGAAGACCTTTTTGGAGTTGTATTACGGGCAAAACGGTCGTACAAATCAACGGACTTCACCGGCGGTAATGGATTTTGAGAGATCAATTAATTAATGACAACTTAATCTCAAGTGATTATAAGATTAAACCTTGGACGAGAAAATTGACGGTTATCGTATGTGCAAAATAATGTTTAACTAAATAAACAAACAGATAGTTTACAGAGCGCATGCGCGAATCGGTTAAGCAAATACACAAAGCGGGTGTGTTCTTTCTCAATATGTATGCATAAACACGTCTGCACTTCAATGTGCTTTGGTGGACAGCTACATCAACAAATGGGCCTCTTTGTATGCACACATCTATGAAATTTTTGTATATAAAGTCGTTGATTTCATTAGTATGAATATTATATGTTGGGCCATTAAAGCTTGAGCAGATCTACTTAGTGGGGAAGAAAGTACGTGATACTTCTTAGGTTCTAGACATTGTTGATTGTAAGCATTGCTCTCTTTGTATTGATCGACGATTTTATTATTTCAGGATTAGGTGGTGTTTAGGGTTATGTGGTATTTAATTAAAGAACATCTCTCTTAATTAGCTCTTAAATGAAATATTGCTTTTACTTTCCATCGATTCCAAATCTAAAATATAAATGACCGACTGAATTTAAAATATTTGGCGTTAAGTAGGCGTATGATTAAACTGTACGATCTTTTGTTTTGCTTTATAAAATGTATTTCGAATCGTTGAGTAAAATATTAAATTTCTAGGGGAAACCCCTGCGTGCCCCGCACGAAAACCTTGTTGGAATCTTCTATACACATTATCATGTTGTTTTTAATACGCTTTTATTAGCTTGGTATGTATCTATTTGACGGAATCTTTGAACGAGATTTTCACCTCTTTCAAAACGTCGGATTGATTTGAAACTTTGCACACTTATCAAGGACCGATGACAATGCAATATTAATTTTGTTACGTGCAGTAAGTGAGCACTGATCAAGGTCCCCAGATCATGGCGTGATTTTTTCACCCCCTTCAAAACGTCGGATTGATTTGAAACTTTGCACACTTATCAAGGACCGATGGCAATGCAAAATTAATTTTGTTGGGTGTAGTAAGTGAGCACTGATCATGGTCCAAAGAACACGTTTTCGGGTGTCATTAAAAACTTTATATACAGGGTGATTCACGACGATATGCAGAAACTTCGGGAGCTCATTAATTTTATTGGGTTTAGTAAGTGAAACAAGAAAATAAATAATAGTTTAAAAAACTAAAAAATACTCTTTAAAAACAAACCGAACTAAAAATTTGAAAATAATTGTAAAAATGCGTGGGGTGCGTTATACTATATTTTTAATAACTACTTTTATAAATATCTACCAATGAAATATTTGTAACATTTGATGAAAAGCACCCCACACTTTTTTTTACAATTATTTTCAAATTTTTAGTTCGGTTTGCTTTTAAAGCGTATTTTTTTAGTTTTTTAAAACTATTATTTATTTTATATAATAAATATGTAGAATTAATAATAACCCCAAAGCTAAGATGGTAAATAATGTTCAATCTTCAAATCAAATTACAGTATTTCGATATTTTACAACAGCCGTTTTAATAAAGGTTAGAAATACAAATAACTGCTTCAAAGTTTGAAATCAGCTGGAGCAAACAGCTATTTTATTTGTTATTTTTCAATTGGTAGCTATGGTAATAAATGTAAATACATGTGTTGGTTCATTAGTCTAGGCCTAACCTAAGGTTTTTTCCGACTAAATTTACAAATATTGAAATAAAAAATGTTAGTTGATCCGTTCATTATAAACCACAAAATATGTCCCCTTATTGTAGCCTACCACAATAATCGTAAGATTTTTAGATAATTTAATTGCCTTAAAAATTACAAGGCTGTGGATTTTTTAATTTTATCAACTGAAAAACGTTCTGAAAATCATTAAAATCAACTAATATAAAAGCAAGTGTACGTCCGTACGTACGTGAGTAACATATAATAGAACAGCTGATTTCACCCATCATCTGTAATACTTAAACAAACTCAGTGTATATTATAGTTTGGGGTTATGTTTACAACTTCAATCGTTATAATTTCTTGTGAAAATGATTTTTTTAATATGATTTTATAGAACTCATGTATGCTCTAATATACGTTACAATATTTGCTTTGAGGTTATAAACTGTATATAAATACAACATTTTGTCATCAATATATTTTTGTGTATACAAATTTAAAAAACAGATACCTATTCGTTTAGCTTCGGAAACATTCGTCCATCTTCGTATAACATATAAACATATTCCATTATTAATTTCTTCACTATAATATTAATAACTTCTAAATCGTTTGATCTATCAATATGAAATAAAAAGCAATTAAAAGATAGTATTTTTATCTTTCTTTAAAAAATATATAATAACGTAGACTATTTAAATACAAATGTTTAACAAATAGGCCTACAGTTTTATAATCCTTATTATTGTACACATTAACGGAGTTAATCATCCCCGTAAGCATAGTTGGGTAGACCTTCATGTTTTTTTAAATAGTTTGTTTTTTAAATGATGTATTTCTGATGTGTATCTAATTAATCAGCCTGTGATTTTTCACGGGGGCTTACTAGTTAAAAATATAATGTTTGGTATAATATTTGGTAATAAGAAAAACATTTGTCAACCCTTAAAAATGTTTTTAAAAAATCTATAAATTTACAAATCTATTTGTAAGTAAAAACTGTATTCATGGTATACAGGCTCTGTAGTCCTTCTCTTAACACAATCAAACTTTCTGACCCCCCCCCCCCCCCCCCCCACACACACACGAAAGGGTAAAGTCCCGGTCGTTCACATTGTTCCTGTAGATTTCATTTCAGACAATACCAATAGACTACTAGGGTGAGCCCCTGCACTGTGTTGATAAGAACTATTAAATCACATACAAGTGACGGGTATCAAATCTTATATCAAGAGTTACACTTCGCGGTATAGCTTTTAAGATGGCGAGTATTTAAATTACTACAGATTGAGCACGATAAAACAGATTATACTGAATACACATATTATATTTGCAAATTAAATGCTTAACAATATTTTCATTCTAAATGCTTTCAGAGTAAAAGGTCGAAGTATTAAGCAAATTACAGATTTAGAGAGTTGTCTGTTTACGTTAGAGAAATATGTAGACTAAATAAATAGAGACTTGAACCAATGACTGCATTAGCAAGCACACCTAAATCAATATTTTAGCAGAGAAAAGTTTTAGTTAATCCGTTAAAAGTCTACACATGGAATCGTTCTGCACGGTTTGGTAGAACAAGGGATTTAGTCAAACTTGTTTTAAAATTTTTTATTACAACGTCTTTATTCGTTAAGTTTTAAAAATAGTGGTGTATTAAAAACTGCTCTTATGTGCAGGTTTATTTTTTAATTTTATTTATTTCATTTTTTTTTAAATACGACAGACAAATGAGGAAAAATTCAACCGATTTTAAAATTTTGCTTTTGTTTCTTTGTTTTTTCTTTTTGATTTTTTTTACTAAAGTTTTGGAGTGTCGAAGAAAAATTAATACAATTTAATTATAAATAAAAATAGTTATTAAAATGTATTAAAATTAAATCTTGCATTAAGTGTTACTGATATAGATTTATATACGTTCAAGTCTATTCAGAAAAAACATACCAAAAAATTTTTCCATTAGAAGAAAAAATAACAAAAAAACGAATTCGTCTCGATCGACAGTCGCTCGCACGATACAAGCTACACAACTTGACATCTGGGGCCAGTTTCACAATGTTATTAGTATTACAGTATTAGAAAAATTCACAAGTTACAACAATTGCTAGTAATTACTGTTCCACAATAAAAAAAGGAATTAATGTTAGTACATCTATATAATAAACTAGGAGCTTTGCCCCTGAACGCTTCGTTTAACGAAACAAGATGGGTGTGTGTCCGATTATCTGTGTATCTGCTTGTGGCATCGTAGCACCCAAGTGAACCGATTTTTATTGATTTTTTTTTAAGGTAACTTGATCGAGAGTTTTTAGCTATGATTAAAAAATATGTGTTCCATCGTTTTTTTTAAATTTGTAATTGATCTGTTAGAGAGAGATGTGTCCGTTACATGGTATGGTTTCAAGTTGTTGGGAACAACAGTGTGAATGCTATATGTACAAAATAGCCTACAGCTGAGTTGATTGCAGATATTGCATGTTGGTACACTAATCACCTGATGTTTACTCTAAGGGATAAACTTTCATATCCTTAAATACAGGATGTCCCCGAACTCTCTGGACCCCTTTTGTGGATATGTTCCTGGGATCCAGAAAAACTTATTTCACAATATAAACATGGGTCTACGGTGCTTATTTTTCGTCTGTCTGTATGTGTTTTTTTTTTACAAAACACTTAATATTTTTGGAAGTAGAAAAGATATTTAGCTCAAACTTTGTGTACCTATTTTTTGCGTAACCTTTTATCACTGTACGAAAAATTAGAACATAATTTTAAATATTTTCAAAATGGCGGCCGTATATAATTTTTAGTGCCAAATATCTCAAAAACCGCTAACTTTACAAAAAAATTATAAGACACAAAAAAGTTAAATTTTTTAATGAAAAACACAATGAATTTTTATTTTGTCTGTAGCTCAAAAAATAACAGAGATATTGAAAAAAAAAGGAAAATTGTATTTCTTTGTAGTTGTCAACAATACTCAGAATTACTCTAGAAACAAAATATTTTAAAGTTATATTAAGCTAAAATAATAAGTTATTTGCATAATGTTCCGAGCACTTTATGAGCTGCTTCCACTAACTAATGAAAAAGTTCATATTATATTCATAAGTCAGGAAATGCCTCGTTAGAGAGTTACAGCTGGCGAAAGATTTCACCCGTTTCAGATTACTCACAGAAACGAACCCCTTTTGAAATATGTAAGGCGTTAATTAATGTGTAACATTTAATTTAATTTACGTAAAATGAGCAGATAAATTTAATAAAATAGGTCCCAGTTCTGTAACTGCAGTAATTGTTACGATCTTTGACCCAAAACGCAAAATTCGGTCTAAAAAAACATGATTTCTCTAAGGTTTTAGTACATTAACTTTGTGAAATGGGTATAAACCCATAAACGTATTAAACATATCTTGTAGAGAATGTATTTCGATAGTGAGTAAATTATTGGTTAGGTTTTTGACCTGAGCCTTACTGGTTCTTTTAACCTTTATTATAACTGTTGTTATAAAATATACGAAATAATTTGATTTGAACAATTAACATTATTTACCATCTTAGTTTTGAGGAGGTTTTTATTAATCCTACACTTTTATTATAAATAAAACATAACATATGTTTTACGAAGGTTCCATCGGGGGTTGGTGTGCGGAGCAAGCAGGGGTCTCCCCTAGTAGTATATTATTTATCGTGCATTAGTGTAGTTTATTACTATATCCACGGAAATGAAATCAATTTGATACACTCGGAAATCACAGTAGACAAAGTGAGTCTAAAATCATAAATCAATACAAAATCGCTGACAAATATTATAAACTAAGGAAAACCCTGCGTGCTCCACACGCCAACCCCGTTGGAACATTCTATGCACATAATCATGTTGTTTTCTTTATAATTAAGGTGTAGGATTAATAATAACCCCACAGCTAAGATGGTTAAATAATAATAATGTTAAATGTTAAAATCAAATTATTTCGTATATTTTAAACTAGCAGTTACAATAAAGGTTAAAAGAACCAGCAAGGCTCAGGCCTTCACTTTAATAAAAACCTAACCTAAAAGTTAGAAATACAAGTAGTTGCTTCAAAGTTTGAAATCAGCTGTTAATGGAAATATTAGAGCAAAGAGCTGTTATTTTATTCAATTGGTTGCAATGGAAATAAATGTAAATACATGTGATGGTTCATCAGTCTAGGCCTAACCTAAAACATATTCCGACTAAATTTACAAATATTGAAATAAAAAATATTTTTATAAAAATGAATTATAGCGTATGTTACACAGGGATAGTGAAGCTTTTTATTAGTAGACCTATTTTTTCAATCGGTTCTCAGTAGTTCCAGAGATTACCCCCTGCATACAAACAAAAACAAATTTGACCTTTATAATATTTTTATAGAAATATATAATACAGTATTATGAGAGAAATAAAAGATACATTATTGCATGTTTAAGTTTTGCCGCATTGGTTAGATTCTGACTAAACTAAAGAAACTAGGCTATACTCTTCACCGGCACCAAAAAACAAGTGATAACCATCGCAGAGCAAATATATATAAAAAAATATATGGGATATAACGTACTAACGTACGTGTGTAGCTTTACCTTAATGACCTTCCAATTAGCACTTAAACCACTCAAACGAGATTTAACTAAATGTAACATTATATGACACATACATAATTACAACGTTGCCAAATTTAATATATATATATATATTTTTTTTTATAACGTCCTGCTGTTTTGCACTTAAGGCTAATGAAGACGGGACCTTCGGTTTTACGTGGAATCCGAACCACAGCCAACGATGTCTGTTAAGAAACCATTTAGAAAATTATT
>JAGFPH010004006.1:101013-111024 GCA_018207615.1 Philaenus spumarius | reverse complement strand
ATGAAGAATTAAGGGAGATTTCGCAAATGGTGAGTTTCATTAGAACCATATGAACTATCTAACAGCTATGTTAGTTAAACCGTTTGCTGATAGATGGCGCCTTCCATTAGGAACCATATGAAGTATAATATAAAAGTTTTTATAATCAATTTTTGTAACAAAAACATGAATTTTATTTGTCTATTTTTCGTCAATAGCGGGGAAAATAAGCTTTAAAATGATGCTTGAATCATTAATTTTGATGAAGATATCGCTTAGCCACAAAAAACAAAACAAAAAAACACACATTTGAGAAATAATGTATAAGGATTCTATCAAGTATATCTTCTCGCTCAATATTTATTTACCAATTGTAGTATTTTAAAAACTAGAGATTTGTAATTTTACCAGGAAATGTACATTTGCGATAATATTCTTATTTTGTATTCAAGTGGGTTTGTTGTTGAACAGGCATTTTATGATCGAGTAAGGCTGCTGATGAACTCACAAGTAAACGCGTACTGTTTCTTGCCATTATTTAGCATCCGACCTAAAATGTTCACATCAACACTAAAACTTATTATATTTCAACTTATTTAAAAAATGATCAACTAAGTAAGATAATACAACATTAACTTGCACCAAGAAATTAGCAAACAAAATGCATAATTTAAATAAAATGTATTTGCAATGCTTTCTTTTGTTTTCCGTGGATGGTAAGGTGAAACGGCTGAATGGGAGAAGGAGGTCGAATATATGCAGTAGAATTTATAGGGGGGTCTAAAAGTTCCTGTTCTGACAATGATAAAAATAAGAGAGAGCTAAGGCTTTGTTATCTCTGATTGAAGAAGGCACAAAGTCAGAATTTTCATGTCGTTGTTTGTGTTAATTTATATATCTTTTTGTAACATGGATACAATTGAGTACCGAGCTGTGATTAAATTTTTAACAAACGAGATTCACACTCGGTTAGTGGGAGTTTTTCCCCGGTGTGGGAGGCCGATTGAAGCCGTCATGCCAGAAAATCTCGAACAAAAGGTGCTGAATGATGGACGTCTAAAGAAAAAGGAAATTTCTCTGATGGAGTGGCCACAACAGTTCTCAGAATTTTACACGAGAACATCTGAGCAAGACCAAAGGGAGTGTAAGGTGGGTGCTCTGAAACCTTTCTTCATTTCAAAAACGTGCTCGAGTGAACTGTTGCCGCGATTTTTTCACTGGGCTCGAGACTTGGGTACATTACTACGACCCTGAGAGCAAGCAAGTGTCCATGCAGTGGCACAAAAAAGGCGGTCCTGCTCCAATCAAGTTCAAAACTGCAACATCACACGGAAAATTGTTTTAGGATTCCAAAGGAATACTGATGATTGATTACAAAGAAAAAATACTACAGTTACAGGTGCATAATATTATGCCAATGTCCTGCGATTGCTAAAAGAGAAAATCAAAAGCAAGAGAAGAGGGCTTTCGAGCAAAGGTTTTCAGGAAATCAGCCACACGCCTTACAGTATGACCTCGCCCCCAGTGAATGTTATTTGTTCCCAAACTTGAAGCGCGACCTCCGTGGATGTCTATTCCAGGACGAGGAAGCTCTAAAAAAAAACGCTGTTTTGAGGACAAAGAAGAAAGGCATTTCAGAAGGAAATAATGCCCAAAGAAGATTTAAAAAACACTTTTTATTAATCAAAACCGGAACTTTTGGACTCCCCTCGTATGTTGCAATAATTTCAAAATCTTCTGCGAGTTGGTCAGGGAAGCTAAGGAACAAATCGGAAAAAGTAACTAGGAACATTCTATACGACCCCTGTATGAATTAAATCTGTGTTTTCAATCCACTTGTCACAGTGGGCGTGACTCGAGGAAGAAACACCATTGCCTCATCCGACACAAGGAAAATGCATTTAATCACGCTTCATGTGCCACTGCATTGTTTTGTAATTAGTTTACATTTTCCCGGCTAAAATATCGCCAGTTAATCATGGCCCCTTGTTCTATTGTTTCGTGTTTTTTTCCAAGAAAACAAAACAACTGCGATATTTAATGGTTTATTTAATTAAACTGACGACTACCAGATACTTTTCCTCTTATGATGAATTCTCTCGAAATATAAAAACGATAAGTGCGAGTAGACAATGTTTCCGCACTGTCAGACGTTCAGACGCGTTTTGTACTCAATATAACCAACTAGTCATCCAACCACTAACAATAATCATGGCGGAAAAACATTACACATTATTTATGATGTCATGAAATACCGATGGGAAAACGATTCTTTTCATTAGAATCGACTTGCTTTAAAGAACCGAATAATTAATCGACTCACTCGTTCAACTGGTTTGACGCGTTTTTGGTCTATTTATATATTACGCTTGTAAAATTACTTACCGACAAGTTATTTCTTAGCGAATTTCTATAGGAAAGATGAGCTATTGACTCTTATGGCGAGACATAAGGTCGAGAGTGGTCAATGAGCAACGATCATGGTCCCCAAAACTGATTAAAAATTAAGTATTTATGAGTTCGCACTCTACCGGTCGCATTTGAAGTCAGATTTGGTCAAATTTGGTTTTTATGTCGCTCGGACGAGTTCGTAAGCAAAAACAAAATCCAACAACCGGAAGCACGTTTTTGATTGGAAGTATTTTTTTTTAGATTTTGCCTACTAAAATATACATGTTTGACACGACCTATAGCCCGTCTGGTCCCACAAAATCGGCAAAACGTAAAATATCATAAAAGTACATGGTTCAAATCCGAGGTCGCAAGGTCGAGGCGCGAATTCACAAAGCGAGTTTTCCGCTGCGACCGGAATGAAGCCTCGGGTGAGCCAGGTCTGCAGGCTGAGGTGCAAACAAATAATTCTACTAATATATTTCGTACACGCAGCAGCGATTTAGCTGCTTCTTGAGTAGACAAATTTCCCGAATGGTTGAAACCTTAAAACGTATAAACTTTATTTGAAATTTGCTCAACTCACGTGAGTGATTCAGCTGCGTGATCAAATTATTAGCGAATTTCCATAGGAAAAATGAGCTATTGCGTAGCCCTTATGGTAAGACCCAAGGTCGGGAGTAGCAAATGAGCACTTTGGGGTGTTATTAAAATTCATATATATTATGTATATATGTGTTCGCACTCTAGCAGCCACATTTTAAGTCCGATTTGGTTCAAATTTGGTACACATGTTGGTTGTCTACGTCGCTCGGACGAGTTCGTTAGAAAAAAAAATCCAACAACCGGAAGTACGTTTTTTGACCGGAAGTAACTATGTTTTGAGATTTTTCCTACGAGAATGAATTTTTGTTAGAGGTTTTTTCTACAAATATAAATGTAGGATGTTATTCTGAACATTTTGTTTTTTACGCGACCTTATAGCTCGCTTGGTTCCCCCAAAATCGATCAAAACGTAAAATACCAAAGCCATGGGGTTGATTTTACCGTGGGGTTGGCGTGCGAAGCAGACAATGCATTGTGTATTGAAGATACTCAGAATACGGAGGTTGGCGTGCGAAGCACGTAATGTACTATGTACGCAATGCATTGTGTATAGTAGATACTCCCAATATGTGGAATGGCGTGCGAAGCACGCAATGCTTTGTGTATTGAAAATACTCCCAATATACGGAATGGCGTGCGAAGCATTTTGCAGATATTCAGCACCGTCGTGAGTACACCTATTTCCCAAATTGTTCGTTGAAGCCCTAAAACATAGGCCTATACATTTAATTTTGGAAATTTGCTCAACTCACGTCAGCGGTTCAGCTGCGTGATCAAATTATTGTAATTTGTAGTCAGAGTAGAGATCTTGAAAAAGTTGTATCTGGACATGGTGTTGTTTTCCGAAACTGGAATAGGTAAGGCTAAGATCAAGTTGTGTTTAATTTTATTTTCTGGTTGTTCTACCAGTAATCTAAGTAGACATTTAAAAGGCATTTTATTTTATAGCTGTATTTCGTACTTATCTCATATAACTATTTGGATTCACGTTGTGATTTCCTTGGTTATCTGGACTTGGTGTTGTTTTCCGAAACTGGAATAGTAGCCCAGTCAATAAAGGGACAAAATAGGCCTTAGTGGGAAGTAAATACGTAGTGAAAAGCTGAAATTTTGTCAGATGTTACAATAGTATAAGAGGAGTATTTACACAAAAGTCCCCGCCCCTCCCCCTCTTGCTTCCCCCCTACACCCCCTTAAAGATCACTTTTGAAAGATTTTTTATTTTGTCAATATCTAAGAGATAAAAAGCAATAGAGTAATTTTTATTTCGTTATTGTAATCCTTATAATATTCTCTATCAAAAAGGTTCTTTGCGTTTAAACTATAAAACAATTATTTACCGTGTATTTTAAAAATTAATGTTAAAATTTTAACTTTTCTATTACAATAATTACATATTTAGCTATTTTTTATTAATATGAGACATGTTATGAAAAAATGGCACAAATAAAACTTTTAGGGTATTTTGCAATCTTTATATTGATATAAGTTTTATAAATGTTAAGTGCAGACAGTTGACTTAATCGGCCAGGCAAAGGGAGATGATGCGGCGCGGAGCTTACGAGTCCTCGAGGGCCGGATCAGCCCGTTGGCATATCAGCGGTCAATCTGCAGTAGAGGCCTATTGTTTGGACTTTTATTTGTATAGCTGGTCTAATTATAGGTATTACAATGGTTAAATAAACGTAAACATTTATTTTATTTTTTCATTATTTATTTATTTTCTGGTATTTATTATTGCAGTGATAAACACACAATATGATTTCTTTTAGCCAAGCCAATAAAGGGGAAAAATAGGAATTATTGGATATAATTAGTGAAAAGCTGAATTTTGTTTATAAAATTGTTAATGTTCTTCATATTAATAGAGCTAGTTTTAGTTTGGGGGATTATTTATAACCCTAAGTTATTAAGACCGTGCCATTATCCACCACCTATGGACCCGCCGCGCCGTGTCCCGTACTGGCTAAAGCCGGCACCGACAGGTGTCAAGCAGCAGAACATGTTTTGTTTACTGTCAAAACACCATCATGGACCATCCATTCATCACTCAAATTGCTATTTACAATATCTTAAAATTGTCTGGGATATATACAATACTGGCACATAAAAGTAGAGAGTTTCAGTTTTATATAAGGCCGGCCACACACAGAATCAGACACGGTTAGTCACATTTAGTCAGTTTGACTAATAGCAACTAAAACGGGGGGTTTAGCATGGGTGGTTATGGGGTCGCCACACACTGCATCGAACGAGACGAACAGACACAAACAGACGTCTAAATATGTGTTTTCCTTGACTGACGCAGCTCCCTCAAAAGATACCTTTAGTCAAAAGCTATCAGACAGTGTCCGTCAGAGCCACCTGCGCACAACCCCTCCTTGTCACTTGATTTTCTCAAATTCGTGTTTTGTTTTTTAATCTTATCCTGGTTTTTCCCAAGATGTATTCGAACGTTTCGACTTTCATTCGACAGTAGTTTTCGATTTTTTGGGATGGTTCTCAATTCCTTAATAAAGTCTACGAGGTTCCTCTTCTCGTTTATAGGGTGTACCCAAAGATCTCTGTTATTAGTGCCTTTTCAAACAAATTAATCAAGTTCCACATCATAATTATAGCTTCTTCTTCCTTCTCTTCAAAGTTCGTTTCAAAGTTAGGTTAAAAACTTTCAATAAGCACTAAATGCACACAATACAACAATCTGGTGGACAGAAGAACTGAAAATGGAGGGAGGCAATGACGCCCAGTGACTAAAACCCCCACACACAGTATCAGTCAATAACAGTCAAACAGACAGAAAAGACTAAAGGCGTCTTTGACTATGACTGACCGTGTCTGATTCTGTGTGTGGCCGGCCTAAGACAGTGGAAACATTCTTGCTACTGTTTTATTCCAATCCAGTTTAGTCTTGATCATCAATTATTTCATCTACATTATTAGGACTGTTATCACATTAAAACCTTAAAACAATTAAGTTCTACTTTCGGACACCCACAATATTTAATACAAGATGTCTTACAGCTGCAAGACACGAGGTGCAGAAGGTCATCAGTTACAAAAGACTTAGTACTTAGTGTTGGTGTTAAAGCTTTCCTGTAACCTCCATTTTCTTTCATCTTTTCCATCTTCCAACTCCAAAACTGTAGCATCCAATCTGTTACCAAGCCATGTCTGCAGTTGAAAATAAACCCTGAACAAATGCTGATGAAGGGGGGATGCTTTGTAAGGTCGAAGTTTGACCTTAGATTAGATTTTTTTTGCAATTTTTACAAGTAACGAGCTTTATTGAAGTTCATGTGCTTTTTCTGTAAAGATAAAATTTTTCCCGTTTGTTTTCAGTTCTTTAGAATCATCTTGACGTAGAAACACCGACGCTTGTGTTTGAGCTTCTTCTGACTTTTGTAAAATGTCCAAAGATTTTATTTTTCCCAGATCAAAGAAAGAAGATGTTGTGTCACAACCTGTTATGGCATAAGCAAGCAGATTAAGCTTCCTTTTGTCGTTCAATTTATGGATGATTTTGGAAATCCTGTAATACACTTTTCGTCCAGTTACTGGTTTTCAAAAGTAGATTGTTTAGTTCTCAGGCCCAAGCGCTACCAACAGTATTAATAAATTGGTGTATTAATAAATTTACAGTAAACAAAACATGTTCTGCTGCTTGACACTTGCCGGTTTTAGCCAGTCCAATAATGGTGGGTCCATATTTGATGGAGAATGGAACAGTCCTAATAACTTAGGAGTAGGAATAATCCCCCGAATCAAAACTGGCTCTCCTAATATAAAGAACATTAACAATTTTATAAACAAAATTCAGCTTTTCACTAATTATATCCAACAAAGGCCTATTTTTTTCCCTTTATTGGCTTGGCTAAAAGAAATCATATTGTATGTTTATCACTGTAATAATAAATACCAGAAAATAAATAAATAATAAAAAATAAAATAAATGTTTACGTCTATTTTATCATTGTAATACCCATAATTAGACCAGCTATAGAAATAAAAGTCCAAACAATT
This sequence comes from Philaenus spumarius, assembly GCA_018207615.1. Classification (NCBI taxonomy): domain Eukaryota; kingdom Metazoa; phylum Arthropoda; class Insecta; order Hemiptera; family Aphrophoridae; genus Philaenus; species Philaenus spumarius. The sequence goes on along the minus strand of JAGFPH010004006.1, from coordinate 104,028 downwards.
GGCCTTTACTGCAGATTGACCGCTGATATGCCAACGGGCTGATCCGGCCCGCGAGGACTCGTACGCCCCACGCCGCGCCATCTCCCTTTGCCAGGCCGATTAAGTCAACTGTCTGCACTTAACATTTATAAAACTTATATCAATATAAAGATTGCAAAATACCCTAAAAGTTTAATTTGAGCCATTTTTTCATAACTTGTCTCATATTAATAAAAAATAGCTAAACATGTCATTATTGTAATAGAAAAGTTAAAATTTTAACATTAAATTTAAAAATACACGGTAAATGATTGTTTTATAGCTTAAACGCAAAGAACATTTTTGATAGAGAATATTATAAGGATTACAATAACGAAATAAAAATTACTCTATCGCTTTTTATCTCTTAGATATTGACAAAATATAAAATCTTTCAAAAGTGAACTTTAAGGGGGGGTAGGGGGGAAGCAAGAGGGGGAGGGGCGGGGACTTTTCAGAAAATATTCCTTAAATAATCAACTAACATCCATGAAAAAATCAGCTTTTCACTAATTAGTTCCCACTCAAACCCTTTATTGACTGGGCTATAGGTAAGGATGAGATCAAGTTGTGTTTAATTTTATTTTCTGGTTGTTCTATCAGTAATCTAAGTAGACATTTAAAAGGCATTTTATTTTATAGCTGTGTTTCGTACTTATCTCATATAACTATTTGGATTCACGTTGTGATTTCCTTGGTTATCTGGACTTGGCGTTGTTTTCCGAAACTGAAATAGGTAAGACTAAGGTCAAGTTGTGTTTAATTTTATTTTCTGGTTGTTCTACCAGTATTCTAAGCAGACATTTAAAATGCATTTTATTTTATATCTGTATTTCGTACTTATATCATATAACTATTTGGATTCACATTGTGATTTCCTTGATTAATAACTACAGTACTGGATTTCATTCGCTTAATATTTTACTTTTATTCAAAACGTCCTGCAGCACTACCATTGTACACAGATTACACAGGCTATACTGAATTGTACACAATATATACAATACATATTAATGGTTATGCATCATTATTTCACTCTATTCCTATACAAAAATGGAAACACAAACTTAGTAAACATTAAATTGCTAATCACTTCAAAGACCCATCTGCAATTGAATCAATTGTATTTCAATGGGATAGGAAATAGCCATAGCAGAACCGGAGCGATGACTAAGCGATTACGTATGACCAACAACACCTATAATACCACCTGTATTATAGGTGTTTCCTGTATTATAGGTGGTGTTGGTATGACTCGGAAATCGATCAGTCTTTCGTTTGAATTTATGTAAAACGACGATTTCGTTCGGTTGCCCAAGTGGATCGATTTATTTCCCAAGTTATTAATCGATCGACTCATCTGCCGAATCGTTCGCGAATGGCACATCGCCACGTAGAAAGGATGAGTTGAAGGCTCCTGAGTCCTATACTATACAGGGTGTCCCCGAACTCTCTGAACCCCTTTTGTGGATATGTTTCTGGGATCCAGACGAACATATTTCACAATATAAACATGGGTCTATGGTGCTTATTTCTTCGTGTGTTTGTCTGTATGTGTTTTTTACAAAATACTTAATATTTTTGGAAGTGGAAAAGATATTGAGCTCAAACTTTGTACACCTATTTATTTCGTAACCTTTTATCACTGCACGAAAAATTTGAACATTATTTTAATTATTATCAAAATGGCGGCCGTTTATAATTTTTAATGTCAAATATCTTAAAATAACTTTACAAAAAAATTGCAAGACAAAAAAGTTAGCTTTTTTAATGAAAAACACAATGGTTATTTTATTTTATCTGTAGCTCAAAGGATAACAGAGATATTGACAAAAAAAGGAAAAATGTATTTTTTGGTACTTGTCAACAATACCCAGAATTACTCTAGAAACAAAATATTTTAATGTCATTATGAGCTAAAATAATAAGTTATTTGCATAATGTTCCGAGCACATTCTGAGTTGATTCCACTAGCAAAAAAATAATAAAAATAAGACCCCTGTAGACTATAATTAACATGTTTTTTGAGACTGAATTTTGCGTTTTGGGTCAATTATAGCAACAATTACTGCAGTTACAGAACTGGAACTTATTTTATTAAGTTTATCTGCTCATTTTACGTAAATTAAATAAAATTTTACACCTTAATTAACTCCCTACAAATTTCAATAGGGATTCGTTTCTGTGAGTAATCTGAAACATGAGTGAAATCTTTCGCCAGCTGTAACCCTCTAACGAAGCATTTCCGGACCTATAAATATATAAACTTTTCCATTAATTTTTGCTAGTGGAATCAGTTCAGAAAATGCTCGAAACATTATGCAAATAACTTATTATTTTAGCTCATAATAACATTTTAAATATTTAGTTTCTAGAGAAATTCTGGGTATTGTTGACAACTACCAAGAAATAAATTTTTCCTTTTTTTTTGTCAATATCTATGTTATCCTTTAAGCTACAGACGAAATTAAAAAACCATTGTGTTTGTTATTAAAAAAGCAAACTTTTTTATTTCGTGTAATTGTTTTGTAAAGTTAGCGGTTTTTGAGATATTTGACATTAAAAATTAGAAACGGCCATATTTAAACATATTTGAACATATTTAAAATAATGTTCTAATTTTTCGTACAGTTATAAAAGGCTACGTAGCAAATAGGTACCGTATACAAAGTTTGAGCTCAATATATTTTCTAGTTCCAAAAATATTAAGTATTTTGTAAAAAAACACATAGACAGACAGGCAGACGAAAAAATAAGCACCGTAGACCCATGTTTATATTGTGAAATATGTTTGTCTGGATCCCAGGGACATATCCACAAAAGGAGTCAAGAGAGTTCGGGGACACCCTGTATTGCGCTATAAAGCAGAGGTTTTGCATCAATCAACAAACGTTCAACTACATATAGATTATGTTTTATAGAGCGATGTAACCTATAAAGTTTAGCGATATAGCGCACCTACCGAGCTTGGATATACGAATTATCGCGTTTATCAGT
>JAGFPH010004006.1:86908-101003 GCA_018207615.1 Philaenus spumarius | reverse complement strand
CCATAACGCAAAAGCGGGACCGAATATATTTTTATTTTGAAACATTCAGTTTATTGGAAATCCCCAAAGTTTAAATAAAAGCCTTATAGAAATTCCGGAGACTTAAACAAGTATTATTGCTCATTTAATACTAATATATCACTTAATAATCAATGTCACTAATATGTGGATGAGTACAAATAATGTGTTAAGCTTCATATCATCAATTTCTTCTTCTTTCACGCTTTAGTATAAGTATAAATGACTCAATTTCTTTTTGAGATTAGTCGAACGAGATCCAGTCGACGTATGACGAAACAACAATGAATATGAATCAGCTGTGAATTTTATTCACTTCATGTTTTTCTACAATCAAATAAAATGTAGTAGTCAAGTTATTCACTTTAAAAATCGGAAAATACAACTTTACGCTGTTCTCCATTTCTTTACGGAAATAATTTTCCAGAACTTTGATTGATTATCCATTACTTTGAAACGATTACTAAGCTCTAGTTTGCGCCATTCTGATTATCTCTGTAAGTTTTTCAACGGTGACATGACCTGCCTTTACATTTGAAATTGTTAACCCCCCCTACTCCCCCCTCAAGGCCCCCAAAATCATAGAGGTTCAGATATGTCAAAACATAAATCCCGTTTTGGAACACAAGATGTATACAAAGTTTTGTTAACTTATTTTCAGTAACACAAATAATGAAGGGGGTTAAAGGTTTTTTACTTCTCAAAGTAATTAAAAAATATTGACCTTAACACCTCTAGGGATCCATTTAGGCTGTTTTTCATTGGAATTTTGGATTTACTTCTGTAGTTCTTATAATTTAGACAATATTATTTATTAATATAGCTTTGAGGTTATTGTAATCCTACATCTGTATTAAAAAGAAATATAATGGGGTTGGCGTGCGAACTGCGAAGTACGCATTCGTGGTTCTTACTTTTACATTACAGTATTACAACAAAGTTATTTGCAATCCACTTGCTACGAAATAACCCGATCTTTGCCGATTCCCTGCAGTCGGTTGGACATTAATTTGTCATCTATCTCCTCCGCCCCCTTCCAGAAACATTAAGTAAACAAATTACACAGACCTTGAGAATCCCACTCATTGTGTATACAGTAGGCCTACATTGGGACAAGGAACAATGGATTTAATGACAATCGACAAGAACATCTTCCACTCCTCAATAATATATTCATACAATAAGACGGACAAATTATTAATTTTACTTCGTTATTTATTTAAATTGCAGAACGTAGAATATCTGTACTATGAAAACTGCTTTGTTCCTACTGAAATAGACTCAACCAAAACAAAACTACTGAAGATAAAATTACGAAAATTTGAAGGTATATCCTTATGGTGTCATAGATGTACACTAAAATGGATTTTGCACAATATAGATGTTAAAGCGTAAAAATACGAATGTTCGCACCCAGCTCTTTAACAGATAAAACAGCTGAGTTGAATCAAAAAAGCTTAACAAAACAATCATGTTAACATTAAATGCATTTATATTCAAAACCATAGTAACAACTTAACGAATTTAGAATCAGTTTATTATTGTTCACAACTACCAGTTTTTTAAGTTAGGTTTATATTACATAAAAATAAACGGTACCAGAAACTGGCACATACTTTTTCACAAACATATTTAAATTATTTAACAGATTCACTGTGACTTCATAATTGTATTAAAATAGGAGAGTAACTAATAAATATTATTATTATTAGCTAGAGAGAAAACTATTCGATCGATTTCGAACAAATTTGTACCAAACATGTAAATTAGGCTTGCATAGATGCACGAAAAAAGTTTTAGAAAAAATTTTGAAAAAAAACCCCCTTTTTGGCCAAAAAAACTCCCAAAAATGAGTTATTATCATTATTAGCTAAACGAGAATTTTTAGAAAGATGCGATTTTTTGCTTATGGTAGGGTACATTAAGGGCTACAAATAAGCCAAAATCGTTACAGCCGTTTTTCTATAAAAAAATATTAATTGATTTTTTGGGGGATTTTTGGCCAAAAAGAAGGTGGTTTTGCAAAACCTTTTTTCGTGCATCTATACAGGCCTAATTGACATGTTTGGTGCAAATTTGTTCGAAATCGATCGAATAGTTTTCTCTCTAGCTTTGTATACATAGACAGACATTTTGTAAAAAAAACTTTTTTGAACTTAGGGGGTGTCCCAAAACGGATATTTCCACAAAAATCTCAACATCGATTTTTTTTGCGATCACTATACTTTCATAGTAAAATCATGCCATTCGCGCAAAAAACCTTGATCTACTGAGTACGTGCGAAAGCCTGTGATACTGCCCCCACCAAAATGATCGAAGTGCCTCTGTCCTAATCAATCGTCATTTCAATGAAAATATTATCGCATTTAATTCTGTACCTAATCTGTTTCCATTTGCTTGCCGAGCTAAAAAAAAAGTGAAATACGTAGAAAATGTAATTGTTTAAGTTTGATATTGCATTTTGCTATTTCAAAAACTATTATTGAGATTGTTAACATTTCAAGTTGTTTAATCACTAGTTTGAACCTTATACTTCAAAGTGTATGGCCCACAGAGAATAAAGTTACATATGTAAATTTTGTAGCGATATATACACGAGTGGACAAAACATAGACACTCAACCTTTTATATAAATCACCTACGAAACGAAAAACTAAACTTTTTTCAACCAATAAGCATATTTTCTGATCATTTGACCGATGTACTAGTATAATTTAAACATAAATACACTTACCACAGTTTACATTTAGTTAAATATACACTGCACACACCTACACAGTACACATGAACTGTACCACCGCACTTTTACATCAATAAACCTTACTAACCCTAAGTGGCCCTCGAACTAATATTAATGAGATGTATTAATACAATATAATAGGATATATAGGATGGCTAGAGCGAGAGCTGGAGAGGTGGGGGATTGCAATTGCGCGTTGCAATAAGAGGCGCTGTAATGGGGAGTAAAGTGTCTTAGTGAGAAAACTCTTTGTACATTGGTCAACATGTACAGTGGTCTGGGTAAATCTAATGTGAACAATTATCAGTTGTATTGTAGCTTTGGCTGGGAGAAGTATTCCTGGACTGAGAAGTAATCGCAGTGAATTTAGTGGCGTCTAGTGTTCAAAATACGATGTTTACCTTCAGGCAAAATTGAAATTCAGGTGGGCAAAAATTCCGCATACCTTCCGATATCGCAAATTTCATCTTGGTAAATGATAGATACAAGAATGGGTTCAAAATCTTTAAAAGAAAAACGGAAAACGTATAGAATCAATAGTTTTCCCGTCCGTCATAGATTGTTTCCTGGACGAATAAAGGCATAACAATGAAATTTGGCAGTTAAAAAGCAATTTGGCCAATAATCACAGTTCAGAAAACATTTTACCACGGATTTACGGGGGTCGGGAGGAAGTCCTTTTTATGAATTGAAATATACGATACAGAATCTATATTTGCGACATTCGACGCACTGATTCATTCATCACGGAAGCTCCGAGACCACAATATGTACAGACCAGATGTTGTAAGTAGCTTCTCATTGGGTGTTAAGACTCTGCTTCGTCCTGGGAACACTGAAGTGTGATTTTAATAAAATCAGTCCGAGTACGGTCAGAGACCTTGTGGTGGCGCGGGAAGGATGAACAACGCTGGACTGAAAACACAAGTCTCAGCGTCTGCACCATCCGCGGGTGCACGAGACGACTTTCGTCGGTTGGCTAGTAGCGGCACAGCCAGCTTGAATCGCAAACCGCGAAAACGTTGAAACATGCATTCGTAATCTCGTGTTTCGGATTCTATTCATAAACGAATAATCAGGCAGATGACTTTAAATTATTAAGAATTTAATGATATTATTTTATATTTACGTGTAACCTTAAAATATGAAAATTATTGTTAGAAACTAACCAAAAATGCATTAAAAGTACTAAATGTTCACTTAATTAAACCTTTCATTAAAATGAGTTGCCGTCGATTTCTTTCAATTATTAGGTATAATACAGATGCTTATAGTCTTTAAGGGTCTGCTGTAGTGGCGGCCATCTTGGATTTTTATCCCATAAGAGCAATGTTAAATTTCAAACAATTTATTTCGTTTATTTTTTATCTTAAAATTGTTTGCAAGGTTTCATTTTAAGCACAATTACAATACGCATCCGTTTTGAATTTTAGATTTTTTTTAATGCTTTTCTTTTGTTATGTAATTGACATTTTGTAAGTACAAAGTTTGAATTTTTTTTATAACACAATACAAAATTTATAATGAAAAGTAATTTGCAAGCCGGATTCGAAATTTTATAAAGAATATTCAGTTTTTTTTTCAGCACACATTACAAAAGATGGATTTATAAAATGGTTTGAAATGAGGCAATGTCAAAGCGCTCAGCCGCAAGAAATTGTTTAGATACGGTTATAGAGAGGAGCGCTTGCGTTTCCGGTTGCTTTCTCGTTTACTGGAGCAGACCATTAAGAACAATTTAAAAGGTTTCACGTATTTTTAAGTTGAAAAACTGCGTAAGAAACACGTTAGTACGAAGTGTATGTTTTCGGAATTTTACGCAAGGTGAAGAAGACCCTTCAGTACTCGATTATTATTTAGGAATATTCCATATATAACCACAAAAATCGTAAAAAAACAGGGAAAAGTAAAATACATTATTTCTATCAAACCAAAACACTTACAAACTCGAAATTCTTTAAGAATTTGGTGTTCTAGGATAAATAGATATATCAAATAATTAAATAATAATCTATGTAACAACGAATCTATGTAATATTTCGAAAAACCGCAGAGAAACTAGGTCATTCACCTAGTACTACAAACGATGTTCATTCGAACTGTAATGTACAGGATGGACCACAAAGTCCCTTTGCCTGGTACACCATTCATGTTGGCAACACTGTGTGTCGTGTAGGTAATGATTATAAAGGTTCCAGATCTAATCAGCTTTTTTCATTTACTACATTTGTAATTAGTTCACATTTCTGCAGTGCTGCGTCAGGTTACTAGGTCGCATACAAGTCAGTGCAAGTGGAAAAGGGAAGTTTATCAGTCCTCAAACTACTTCTGATATTGGTGAAGAATCCTAATAAAATTATCATCTCTGAAATAAGGAAAAGATCATTAGAGCTGTATATATAATGTTTTTCTCCGTTAAGTAATAAATCTCGGAATGCGTAGTTTTTGTGAAGAAAACACACTCACTTTCATGAGGAAAGCCAACAACTTTCACCTCATGTTATCTAATGGGCAGCTATATTTCAAATATATCTAATAGATCCATATTTTTAATGCACTAAGCCACCACTGCATTCTTCAGACACCTCTGATCGATTTTAACTGCTATTTAACAGTAAGATGGAACTGAAGTTAATTACGCACAGACATTTTGTTACTCATCGAGATACATAAGAAGGGAGGGATCTGTGAAAACTTACAGCCCGTGTGCATGATTAATGAAAATTTGTTTGAGAGGCTACAAGACAAGCGGTGGCTTATCTGAGGTAAAGATCGGATTTTAAATGGGACACTCTACAATTGATGCCATGCTGGCTGTATAGGATTTTGTTAAAACAGCGAAAGAAGGAAGCTATAAAACGTGCTTAAACTGTGCTCTGGTCACTCTTAATATTAAAAATGCTTTCAATAGTACAAAAAAGCAGCACTATAGTGCTTTCAATAGTGCTGGAGGGGGGAGGGTTATCGAAGAACTCGGTAGGAAAGAAGTGCCTAAATATCTGATAAAGATACTTATAAATTATCTGGAGGATATGAAAATATTTGAGAAAGCAAAGAGTTCTATATGACCTGAGGCGTTCCTCAGGGTTCGGTTCTAGGCCCACTCCTGCGGAACATTTATAATGATAGAGTCTTGCAACTTCAAACTCCGCCAAACATAAAGCTGACAGGGTACGCCGACGATCTGGCAGTAGTGATGAACTGGAAGTCATGCTTAACGAAGCTATTGCGTATATAAGGGAAAGACTGGGAAAGAGTAAACTCAGCTTAGCGGCACAGAAAACTGAACTTGTCCTAATACTAAAACAAAACCATTCGGGGAATAAGCATTATTGTAGATGGTATAATAGATATCCCTAACCAAGAATCCTCAACGTTGTTTTCGATGAAAGGGTGGCAAGGAAGCTGGTCAGTGACTTAGGAAAATGGATGTTTAGACATTTCCGTGTGGTAGACCATTATATAACGCAAGCCCACACAGGGCACGGCGAATTTGAAAGTTACCTCCATAGATTCCACAAGCCAGGATACCTCTGTAGAAAGAAAGATACTCTGGTACACACTTTCCTCCGATGTGCTGGATGGGTATATGTAGGAGTTAAAAGTTGTAGTCGGCAGCTTAACCGTTATTGAAGATCTGGTTGAAGTTATACTAAGGAGTGAAGACTACAAATTTTGTGAAGACAGTACTGTCATAAAAGACGACTGAGGCGATATACATACACAATTAAGATAAAATAATACTTCGGAATTAGAAAAGGAGGAAAAATTAAGAGGGAAGGGGTTTTAGCCGGTAGGAGTCCGGCACTACCCTAAGGTGCCCAGATGGATTTTCCTCACCCAGGAAAATAATAGACCAAGTGGCCTAGTCTCAACGGTCTTTAATGAACATTTTGAAGGAGTTAGGATTGGTAGAGGCTCCGAAATGTCCAGACTCAATAAACTGTGACAACTTTCTTTGGGGCTTGACAAAAACTTTTCATTTGCGTTTAAGAAATTCTCAAAAATTATACTTATAAAAGACTCATCCGCCAATCTACTTCCGAAAGTTTCGTATGATTTGATTAAGTTAGTGTTGTTAGAGATACTCGCCAACTCGAGAGTGATTTTAACTTTGCCAAAGAAACAGCCATTAGAATTCTATGTTTAACTGAGCGTTTTAATTAAGTGAAATTAATAATCCGCAGAAAATACAGTTTTTCATCCCAAAGCAATCTATGACACATTACACTTAGGCTACATGATTGTTTAGTTCATATTTGTGCCAGTATTATTAGTGTTTCGTATCGCAACAGGAAAAACAGAACTTTACAATACGGATCAAAAGTTGTTCTTAAACCAAATTCCAATTGGGGACGTTCAACTAACCCCTAGTCGTAATGCCACACATAGCATTTCATTTAATATATTCTTTAATGCAACAACGTCGCTAGGATGTAGAATTAGATTACATTTAAAATATTTATAACAGTTTTACTCACAATACGGGCTGCATGAATCCAAAATATAAACAGCTTACCTGCAAACATAAATGGGCAATTTAGATAAAAATATCAATATTATTACAATCCAAGCTTATCGGTTTATATATAAAGCAATTTATAAAGAAATCAATGATGCAGAATACATTATCGCATTATCATCTGGACTTAACCTACAAGTTTGATAGATTAAAGGTCCGTTTACACAGGCCCGTGACATATCAGTGGTATCAGTGTTTCCTCATTCCCACTCTTCAGTGCCGTGTCAATTCAGTACCTATCAGGCAAAACTGTATTATAGTTAACTTTAAAATTCACAAAATTAACAGACTCTCAAACATTTATGATTCTATAAAATAAATAACTATTGAGCTTGATTTGTGAGAAAGTAACTAGATAAAATAAAACCTGAACATAAACTATCACAACAAATTCGTTTACTAACTTCAAACACGTTTCAACGACAACGTCGCCATCCTCAGTGATGCAAGGGCTACAGTAACGAAACTATAACCATTGTATTTGGATAACCTAATAGAACTCCAATCCAATGCAATATTTCGTTCCACTGGAAATTCGACGATAGTGGCGCTATCTATTGGGGAAACGACGGAAGCTGTCTGAAACACCAATGCTACCAATGATTTTTCCCTAGCGCTACCTCACGGCGCGATCATGTACTATTTTCGCGACAACCTAATTCTCGCCACACTGCTGCCGTATGGATGCAAGATCTATTTATTATTCATGATCTATGCTATAACTAACCTAACAGTGAGTCAACGCACCAGATATATACAAAACTAGCCTTACGTGGCCTAACCAGAAAGGGCACGCCCTACAGGGGGGCGTGTCATAAAACTATGCTAAGGCGTTAACCACCTAAGAAATGTGTGCTAATGCGAAATGTGTCCTAAGAAATACATCGGTCAAATCGAAAAAAGTATGAAGATACGAGGTAAAGAACACTTTTCTCATTTAAAATATATTAGGCCTGATAAATCTGCTATAAGCATTGTTTAGATGAAAATCATCATTTTAAAATAGAAAATTCTAAACCGTTGACTTTGTGTATTAACAAATAACGTAACATAATTGTGAATAACGAATCAGGTTATACATACTAGGTTTTGTTAAATACTAATATTAGTTTAGCATTTTTAACTTCCCGCTAAGAAAATTTAAAATTTTCTAAAATCGGGAAGTTATTGGTTTTACTCCGTTTTTCGAAAATCGAGTATTCATCAGATCTCGACGTTTTGAGGTCCTAGAAATCTTCCCTGACCACTCCCGAGAGGGTGTCACCCTGTCTGTATGTATGTATGTGTGTGTGTGTGTGTGTGTGTAAGTATGTGACCCGCTTATAACTTTTGAACGGCTTAACCGATTGGATCCTACCAAACGGCGTTCTAAAGAGTTCCATCAAACTTAGATTTCCTGAAAATTTCAACTAATTCGGACCTGTAGGTTCTGAGAAATTTCGAAAAACTAAGAAATAAAAATTTTTCAAATCAGGTTTTTTTGGAATAACTTTTAAACGGCTTTACCGATCAATTCCAAAATCTAATCAGCTTTTAACCTTGAAAAGCGACGTCGATCGCTACCAGTCCGGTCAAAATCGGTTAATTCGTTCGTGAGATATCGTAAACGAAAGAAAATCAAAAAAGTGTTTTTTCTCAATTTCTCCGAAATTTTTCATCAGAAAAATTTTGTTGTCGATTCTTTCTTTTTTTTTGGGGATTTTGGATTTTTTTTTGGGGTCCTAACCTAACCTAACATTTTTGGAGTTTTTATTTTTGAAGATTTTTGATTTTTTGGATTTTTGAAGATTTTTGGGAATTTTTGAAGATTTTGGGAATTTTTTATTTTGGGGAATTTTGGGCCGCCATATTTTTTTTTTGCAGCCATCTTGTTTTGTAATAATTAATATTAAATTTAATTTAATTATTTGCTTTGATAAAAGTTTGGGTGTCTCCGAGAGTCGAACCGGGTATCACCATGACCCGAGTTCACAACGTTAGCGGTTAGGCTACGTCGACTCTGTTAAGAAGGAACTATCTTGTGAATTATATATGTTTAACATCCGTCATCAACCTTGTATCAGATACAAGGTGTTATAGTGTCGTTGGGATATAGTATAAATTGCATTATAACAACCCGAACATTACCGATCGTTCCCGAGTAAATCCGAATCGGACTTAGAAGAAATTAAGAGCTTTAAATGTTATAGTGTCGTTGGGATATAATATAAATTGCATTATATAATCCCGAACATAACCGATTGTCCCCGAATCCAACCGAATCGGACTTAGAAGAAATTATTAGCTTTAAATGTTATAGTACCCTTGTAATATAGTATAAATTGCATTATATAATCCCGAACATTACCGATCGGTTTCTACTATTAAAATGGAAAACTTTTTATTTATTATTATAAAAATATAAATTATAATTAATATTTTAATATAATAAAAAATTTCAACTGGTTTGTAATTAAACTTAGCGGGAAGTTACAGGGATGGCCTTTAGGGTCAACCGTTTTCCAAATTTTTTTAAGTTATATTGTTATTGTTAAGCTATTTGAATAACGATAGGCGGTGGTTGTTGAAACACTGATATTAAAGCAGCTGTGGTTGTTGATTGTTGCCTGGCCAAGTTGATTACTATTACCTTATTGTTTAAGATTGGTTAACCATGTAATGTTTATTACCACTCCAGAAAATATTCTTATCGTAGATCATTGTTTTCGTTCTAACAGAATAGGTAGTCCTACAGTTATGCGAACTGCCGTAGAGTTTCAAGAACGATTTCATAACTTACATCCTAATCTTAGTAATTTGAAGTAGTTATGAAGTTCGCCTATTTTAAAAAGAAATTAAAAAGTATCTGTGCAGAGGAAGGAAGGAAGTCGGCGTGCAAAGCAAGCAGGCAGGGCTCTCATAGTGTTCAAAGGTTTCGGAACACAGTGAACTGAGAGATTCCGCGTTAATCCGATCACAAATTCAGCTATCTTCGTCAAAACGAGCCCAATTTGTTAAATAACATTAAAAACGATTAATATGTCGTCAGTCTATCCAACAAACTATTATGAAATGTACAATGAAAGGACGTGCTGAAATTGAAAACACCGCTTAATGTAGTGTAGCTGTCATTCTACTGCAAAACTGCTAGATCCATCTTACGAGATAAACTGACGGTTCGTAAACATATTTCCACGTTTGTTGATCACATTCACTTTGGTTAATGGACGTGCCTTAAAACTAACAACAGTCCAGTGTGAAACATTTCCTTGTCACAACTTATCTAAACAATTATTTCAGGAGTAGAAAGCAAATCACACTGCGCAGAATCCAATCGCAGTATTAAACCTGAAGTAGGACCTAGACTCTAGACGGTCGATCATTCCGATCAAATGTTGCGTCAATCGATCCAGTATAGCATGACGATTGAGCCGAACGCCGACGGTGAGTGATGGAAAGTTTGAGTGACGCAAGTGATTCAAGAGGGCACAATTTATACCACTCCTTTGACCACCGTAATTTCCTCTTGCTGAACGACTAAAGCCAAGGCAAGGAAACATGAATCTGTATTTGAAACCGTTATTTAGATGGTAGGTATTGTAGGAACGCGTTATAATTGAAAAGCCACGAAAAAGTAGATAACAAAAAGTACAATTTTCACCATTAATTCACAAAAGTCTTGAAAAAAAATACTACCTTCCAATACGGAAACTCCTATGTGAATGAGTTTTGATGAAAAGATTGACGCGTTGATTGAATCGCGAAGTCTAGCAGGGGTTCTCAACCTTCCAGGATCTGTACCCCCGTTTGAACACTGAAGTCAGGTCACGCCTCTCTCCATACCACCGCCATATGTACTAGCTGAAAAACTCGACCTTGAGGGTTATGGACTGCTTCGCTTCGTTCGCAGCGTACAAAGTAGGCCATCTCGGTTAAGAAGATGCGCCCCAGTAAAATCCGCCACGTGGATTTGAACAGGGTACTTTTATAGTATTTTACGTTGGGAACGTTGTCTTGATGTTTCGTTCCTTTGAATGTTGTATCCTTTGATGATAAACTAACGTGCAACGTGTATTGATTTTAAATATTTTTGTTATTTTAAATATGTATTTCAAATAATAAAAACTAGTGGACCCGGCATGCTTCGCTATTGCTTGATTTACCTAACCTAAAATTATATTCAGTTTTTGATCCAAATCAAAATCAGCTGTTGATCAAAATCAGCTGTTTTAAGCTTTTCATACGAACAGCTGTTTTTTGTGCCCCTGATAAAATCAAAAGAAATCTTTCTTCTTCTTCCTTAAGATTGACCTTCCATAAGATTAACATTGAAACTTTGAGGGCCACTGGGGCGTATCCCTGTGGACCGATGTAAATTATAATGGGATTCTGCTCATCTACAGGACACTACCTTTCTAACGGTATGCGCGAATTTCTCCTACGATGTACACAAGCTGAGAAAAAAGAACGACAAGTTTTGTGCTTGCCTATTAATATATAGATATCGATTTTGGGGAACCAGACGGGTTCTAAGATCGCGTAAAAAACAAAATTTTCAGAATAACTTAATACATTTATTTTTTTAGATAAAACTCCCCCAAAAAAGTTGCATTCTTGTACGAAAAATCTCAAACAAATTTTACTTCCTCTTAAAAATCGCCTTTTGAATAATTAATAAAGTATCTCTTCCAAAATACCAACAAAAAACGCCAATAAATTTGGCCTACTGAAAAAGACGTGGTGAAAATCTTTATATATAATACGTGAAGCCGTTTTTTGTAAACACAACTCCTCCCTTATTTCTGGACCAATTTTAATGTTTGAGGTTTCAAAAAATTCGTCTCATTTCGTAGTTTTGCAATAAGGTTTTAGATGTCAAAAATTCTTATCCTTAATGGCGTGAGCTAATCTCAAAGGTCGGGTTTTCCCCATAAGATTAACATGGAAAATATTTAAAAACCATTTCTATACAAAACAGCTGTTTATAATAAGAGACAAACTAATCCAGCTGATTTCGTGGATGTAAATAACGATGATTACAGTATTCAGAAGGTTATAAAAACATTTTAATACAAAACAGCTGTTTATAATAAGAAACAGCTGCTTTGTGGAAGTAAATATTGATTTTTATAAGGGAGCAAATAAATTATTTATTCAAATTATAAAATTTACAAACTAATTTGTTTTGAACATTTAACATTATTTACCATCTTAGTTTTGAGGTTATTATTTATAACTTTATTGTTAGGTTTTTGATTAAGTGTAGACCTGAGCCTTACTGGTTCTTTTAACCTTTATTATTACTGCTGTTATAAAATATAAGAAATAATTTGATTTCAACATTTAACATTATTTACCATCTTAGTTTTGAGGTTATTATTAATCCTACACTTTTATTATAAATAAAACATAACATATGTTTTTAGAAGGTCGCACTGGGGGTTGGCGTGCGGAGCACGCAGGGGTCTCCCCTAGTTCTTTTAAATATATGAACTGACTAAACAATACGATCATATATCAAAGATATTCTTTATACCATGCCGTCACCCTAAGTGAACATAGTAAGCATTTTGTATAAAACTGAAACTAAACATATTTCTGCCGAGTTGTCAACTTAAATACTGAATGCACACAGAAAAGAGGGCATTTAATTGAATTGAATTAGATAACAAAGGTATGCCTATTGAAGCATTGTGCATAGAGATAAGATCCATTGACCTTCGTGATAACACGACTGCATGCTTTGAGCATTGAGTCAATAAATTCTTATACTGCACTGTGCAATGTGTGGCCATTTTGTAATACACCGTTCTATTTTTAGGGTCTCGTACCTTAATGTGGAAAACCCGCACGCTTATAGTACATAGATAAAATATAAGATCATGTATATACCGGGTGTCCCACCTAAAATGTTACAACAGATAACTTTTGCACTATAAATGTGACAGAGTATTTTAAATGGGGAACCTTCCTTTCTTTTCAATGAAGTTTAAAAATCTGTTTTGTGAAATGTAAAAAATTGGTTGCCATGTTCAAATATGGCGGCCAGGTTTGAAATTTGTTATGGAACACGTTGTATTTTATGTTTTTTTCATGTGTAAAACAATATTTTAAGAATGTTTTATTCTTGGATATTTTTTAAAATCTTTAGCCGTTTCAGAAACTATGCGTTTGATAGCTCTACAAGTAATTGATTCCCACCTATAAAGTTTTATAAAGTGTTACAATAGCTAACTTTTGGACAGTAGGGGGTACAAGTAAGTTTTAATGGGGATCTCCCTTTATTTTTGTAAGCTCTAAAATGGCATAGAAATCAATTTGGAAAAAAGAGCCAAATTTCATTAAAAATAGGGATTTGATTTGATTTTTTGATTTTCTAACCCAGAAGTTTTATAATACAAGGTGTTAAATTTCAAAGTTGGCCGCCAAATTGGAACATTAAGCTACATTGAAAAGAAAGGAAGGCTCCCCATTTAAAGTACTCTGCACTATTTACAGTTCAAAATTTAGCTGTTTTAACATTTCAGGTGGGTCAACCGTTATACTGTGTCTTACACAGTAGTGATGGATAGGATGAAAAGAATTGAGATGTGAAATTTTGCACAATTGTCACTTATTGTGTTTAAAGGGTGAAAACGGGGACACCAGCAACTAAAAGAATAAATATTTATTATTCTACTTCATTTGAAGCTAGAGAGATGAAATTTGGTTCAATTATTTAATGAATGGAACGTCGCATAGAGAAAAGTATACGCATCAAATTTCGGTTACTACCGACTAAGTGATTACAATGGGGGTAATATACAACCCCTGTACAATAAATAATTCCACAAACT
>JAGFPH010004006.1:46456-62011 GCA_018207615.1 Philaenus spumarius | reverse complement strand
TACCGTTCGAAAAGCTTTTATTAAAAATAACGTTCTGAACAATTTTCTAATATAATATGTAGTTTTAGTGATAATTTCGAAAATGTTCCAAAATAACTAATTCCCTCTTTTTCTAAAGTTGAAAAAAAAACATGTTTTGTGAAAATGACAATATTTATACACTCGAGTACATAACTGTTCTAATAATACAATGTATAGGATTATCCCTACCATATCTGGGTTGAATATATCAATAATATATTTATAACTTCATTGTAATCAGAAACAGCAGAATATTTTTTAAAATTATTGCACTATATTTCAAACAAATCTCAAGTAAATTATTTCCAAACTTAAATTTCTAAAGTAAATATTTTAAAAATCTATTCACATACCTTATTACCAACCTCTAATTTTAAAACCTCAGTGCCACACTACTTGTAAACACTCAAGAAATATAATCACTTTTGGAAACATTCCACTATTTACAAAACAACCAAATTGGCAGCGTTTTGTTTGGATAAACGTTCTAAATTCACTGCAGTTAAAATTCCAACTTACATTTACATACTCCTGTACGAATATAAACCAATCGATATCACAACAGCAGTACCAACTGTACGACAGGAAACAAGTTTATTCGAGGAAAAACTAAAATGATGGCGGAGATATTTTCTAATAACAGCTGTTCAGGTTAGATTTAAAACATTGAGCGAACGGTTCAAACGTAACTAAGCAATGTGCAATATGTTACGATAAAAAATTTACTTCTGTTCACTGTTTTAATTTTAAATAAACTAAAGAAAGAAAACACTAATAAATTATATCTAAATTAAATAATCGATGTAGGCCAACATTGAAAACTCACTGTATTGCGGCAGAGGGGGAGGGGGGGCAATTTGTCGAGTAAAAGTAGCCAAACAGCTGATGTGATGCGTCAATAATATGCTACCAGATGTTTCAACAATCATCTGTTTTCTTTCTAATTATTTAGAACGCTATTACGACACGTATTACATTATTGTCATTACTATTACACACAAAAACAACACAGATTTTACCTGTCAGTTATAAAATATTTTAAAAAACAATATTTCGTAACAACTAGCCTAAGTAAACAGGGCGAAAATAGCCTAAAAGTGAATATTGTAAAGGCAGTGGTGCAACATATAATACAAATAGATTAGAGTAATACCTCAATGTAGACTCTGCATTGCAGCCGAAGCGGTAGAACGGAGCGGAGCAAGGGAGTGGGGAGATGTGTCCTTAAACAACCTTGCTATGCCTTGACCTTGACAATGAAAGCATTGCCAGTGTTGCTGGGTTTCCCCCACCGCCGCTCGCATTGCGTCATAGTGCGGATCGATTGAGCACCGGTCTGTCATGCGCAATATCGCTTCCCGACCATTCAAATACAACATTACTGGCAGCAAAAGTACTGTGCTATCGTTATTTCTTAACCGGATCAATTATCTCTTTTATATTATAATACACAGTACATAAAAAACAATTTCACGTTCTATTTTTATTTTATGAAGGATTGTTGGTTTCTACCTGAACTGTATTATCTATGAATCACTTTAGAAACGCATGAATGGAATGATTTACCGTTCGAAAAACATGGAATTGTTTGAAATTATGCAAAGAAATACATTTTTTTAAATCACCAATTCTTAAAAAATATGATTTTGGAATTTTAAATGTATATTAGAAAAGTACAAAATGTCAAAATTGTTGGAGAAAAATGGCGTGATTAAAAGTGGAATTTAATAGTATGGGAGAGCAATGGACTTGTTCTGGGTCTTCCTCTCTTGAACATAGTATAGTTAGTGTAACCACACATATAATCAGTTAGTTTAGATTATATCCTATTACTTTAAATGAGCAATTCTTGTTTCTATCTTTGGATCTGTCGCGGATCTCGAAAACGGCTCTAACGAATTCAAAGAAATTTTTGTATTTCGGTATAGTTTTGATATTTACAGTTGTATTTCGTGTAAAAACGCAATTTTTGAGAAAATCTAATTTAAAAGTTGAAAAATTTTAACATAGGGCCTTATGGGTTGCCATGTTGGTTACAAAATAACAACGAAATAGTAAATAAAGCGATCAAAACAGCTGTTTATAAACAAGCCAATTCATACTGTTTTAGCAGCTGTTCATTGGATAGCTTTTAATTACTGTTCAAAAAACAAGCTAATTTATACTGTTTTAGCACGTTGGAATAAAATTAGAATAAATTGGGCCTGATTTAACAATTAATTTATATTGTCAAAAAAAAAGGTAAACTTGCAAAGATGGATAAATTGTAATAGTCAATTTTGTAATATAGGCCTGTTTTTTTTTTTTTTTTTTTTACTATATTTAGGCCTGGTTTCAAAACTTTAGTTGACAGAAGATAGTAGAACTAGGACTAAAATCGTAATGAAAGCCTCTCTCATTTCTAAAGCATGTATTTGAGGTTATAATTAATCTTGTAATTACTATTAATATATTTAAGCCTGGTTTCATAATTTTACAAACCTATGTACCTACGAGCCAAAGATTAACGAGATTCTTTAGCGAATTTTCATAACATAACGAAGCGTCCAGGAACAGAGCCCTAGTTGTCTTAACGCCAACAATAATAACACCTTTAAACGGTATACCGTCATTTTCAGGCCCAGGACATCATTCTTCTCATTTGATTCCGTTATGGACGTCGCATCACCAAAGAACCGCATTGCATATATTTACTTTACACAATTCACAAACGGTTTAAAATGCCAACAGAATATGAACTAAATGACACTATAGACACAAAATGTAAAAACACAATTAATTGCGCACATTCATTAAGCAATACCACTCAAGTAAAAACATCGAACCAGTGAGCGAAGCCAATCTTGAAAAATCTATGATTTTTACATTGGTAAAGCGCTCGAGCTAGACTAGAATAACGCTTGTGTACACTTTCGTTTTTCTTAATCTCAGTCTTATTTTTAGTATCCGCATGTGCGTACGACGTTTAAATTTGCAGAAATCTCCAATGTTAGTAGGTATCAAAACTCGCCCAGATGACGTGTTACTGCTACCAAGTGAATCGGCTGTAAATCATGCGTTTATAAGCAAATATCTTACTTATATAATAATTCAGTACACCCTTAAACGTTTGGTAACCCTATTGATACCTATTTCTGAAGATCTACCGGCTGATTTTAGTGTTGTTTGTTTTAAATGACAGAAAATGTTGTCATTATTATCAACAAATTATGAAATGTCAATTTTATTTCATGGGTATATTTCAAAGGGCACTTTTTGAGTTTTTTTGGTTTTATGTTAAAATAATATTGATAGCTATTTCTGAAGATCTACTGGGCCGATTTTAGTGCTGTTTGTTTTAAGTGACAGAAAATGTCATTATTATCAAATAATAATGAAATGTCAATTTTAATTCATAGTTATATTTAAGAGGGCACTTTTGAGTTTTTTTGGTTTTATGTTAAAATCCTATTGATTGCTATTTCTGAAGATCTACTGGGCCGATTTTAGTGCTGTTTGTTTTAAATGACAGAAAATGTTGTCATTATTATAAAAAATATATGCAAATTATTAAATGTTATTTTTTTTATTATTGGGCACTTTTGATTTTTTGTTTGTTTTTAGGTTAAAACCCTATTTTTTATATGATTTTAGATTTTTTTTAAATGAAAACTTCATTAGGCGCGTTGAGCACTTTTTGCATGGAGAAAAATGATTGAACTCGCGTCACCGTCATCGCACGGACACAACTTTTTTTAAGGCTCCGTCACTTCTCTGCAGTTATTTAAGGGTCTGTTGCATCACCGCAAATATTTAAGATACAGTCACATCTCCGCAATTATTTAAGTCTCTATCTGATCTCCACAATTATTTAAGGCTCCATCGCATTTCCACAAAGACTACGTAGAATTTTCGCTATTATTTAAGACACAGTTAACCTTGAGCCAACTAGGATTCTCTGTTTTTTATGTTAAGGTTATTTACAAGTAGTATGTGTAGAATTGGTAATGCTTGTATTATTATGTATGTGTTTTTCAGTTTATTGTATTCTTTCTTACTATTGTTTATTGTTGTTTAAGTTTGTAAATATCCTGTAAAGCAAGATGTTACAATACTAGTGAGGATCAATAAAATTTCATTTCATTTCATTTCACAGTTGCATTCCCGCATTTACTTAAGGCTCGGCTCTCTACATTCAAAACGGCGAAGTTGGGTACCAATTTCAATGTTAAATAACCAAAACATACCTTCACTACTAAGCATATTTTTGTGTTGTTTTTGTCAAAAAACGAAAGCTGTATTTTTTTCTTAAAAGTTAAATAGATTGTGGGTGTTGATTGCTAAGGTTTTTTGCAATATCTCTTTTTGCAACTGAGTAAAAAATTAATAAAGTTTACTATTTTTTACTATTTATATCATACGTTTATGAAAACAATAACACGGTTTTTGAAAATGTATTCGGCAATCAACATCCGCATATGACAGTACTTCAAAATGAAACCAAAATTTTAAATTTATTCCACGAATTAACGGGAAAAAATGACTTATTCTGTAGCATTGCTCTTATGGGAATCAGATTCAATATGGCGAACAGGGGAGCGCCCCCTTAAGGCTCCAACGCATATCCGCAATTATTTATGGATCCATCACATCTCCGCAATTATTTAATGCTCTATCTCATCTCTACAATTATTTAAGGCTCCGTCGCATCTCCGCAATTATTTAAGATCTCATTACAACATTAATACATTGATTAAAGAAATACTTCTTAATAACTCGAAAATAAAGTTAATTATATGAAGCTAAAATGTTTTCACTTCTGACGGCAGACCCACGACGGCTTGTTTAAATTTTGTTTGTTTTCAGGTTAAAACCCTATTGATAGGCCTATATATTTCTGGAGATCTACCTGGTCGATTTTAATGTGGTGTGTTTTAAATGGAAAAGTGTCATAAACTAAAAAAAAAAAATATTAAATGCCATTTTTATTTCATCAGTACATTTATAAGGGCACTTTTTGAGTTTTGATGGTTTTAGGTTCAAACCTTTTTGATTTTATACCTATTTCTGGAGATGAATCTGGCCAATTTTAGTGGTGTTTATTCAAAATAAAAGGGAATTTTGTGTATATCATCAAAATGTTATGAAAAGTAATTTGTATTTCATCGGTAACTTTTAAATTTACTTTTGAGGTTTTTTGGTTCAAGATTAAAAAACTTATACTATATATTTATGAAGATCTACCGGGCCCATTTTAGTTCTGTTTATTTGAAATAAAAAGAGAATATTGTTATTATTATTAAAAAGTTATGAAAAGTAATTTGTTCTTCATCCTAATACTAATAAGGAAATTATTTTTAGAGTTTTTGGTTCTAGATTAAAACCCTATTGATACCTATTTCTAGAAATCTATGCAACCGATTTTCATGCGGTTTGTTTTAAATGGAAGTAAATGTAATTATTATCAACAAAATAAGAATTGCCATTTTTATTTCATCGGTTTATTTATAAGAACTCTTTTTTAGTTTGTTTGGTTTTATTTTAAAACCCTATTGATACCTATTTCTGGAAATCTATGCAACCGATTTTCGAGCGGTTTGTTTTAAATGAAAGTAAATTTAATTATTACCAACAAAATAAGAATTGTCATTTTTATTTCATCGGTTTATTTATAAGGACTCTTTTTTAGTTTGTTTGGTTTTATTTTGAAACTCTATTGATACCTATTACTGAATTTAGTGCGTTTTCTTTTATATTAAAGAAAATGATGGATTTTTTTAATATGATACGATTGATACCTATTTCTGGAGATTCATTTTGCCCTAGGACATTTTCAGTCGCCCTCAGGAGGCTTTTTCACTAGTTTTTAATAATAATGTATAATTTACCATAATGGTCACCGACGTATTCAAGAACGATTTCCTACAAATTTCAAAAGATTTTATTCAAAATTCGATGAAAAATAAGTTATTCTAGCTGACTCGTGCGAATATTTCACAAATTAGGAGAACTTAACTGATTTAATACGTTGATTTAGTTCAGTTAATTACGTTAATTTATTTACATTGGTTTATAAATAAAAGTTTATAACACTTGGATATGGAATGTAAACAATCAATTATCAAACTAACTTGTTAGTTAAACAGATTGTTAGTAGATGGCGCCTTTCATTAGGAACCATATGAGGTATATCAAAGTTTTTTTAATCAATTTTTATAACGAAAACATGAATTTTAAGCTGTTTGCATATTTTTCGTCAACAGCGAGGGACATAAGCTTTAAAATGATGCTTGAATAATTAATTTTGATGAAGAATTAAGGGAGTTATCAGTAGGCGATAAAAAATACCTTTGAGAAATAATATATAAATATTGAAATTGAAGAGGGCTATGTGGAATTGTTATGTCCTGGTATTGCTCACCCTTAATACGTTGCAGTTTAAATAAAGTATTTAATTAATGAACGGATTTAAATCTCAAGTTCATAATCTTCTCTTAATCATAATAAGAAAACATTGTTCTACATACTTGAATTGATGAGGTACATTTTTACCAGATTTTTAAGAAGATCCCTTTGCAGTAGTGACTATTTTTAGTCAAGTTCGTTAAAGGGGTAAATAGGACTGTAGAGGGGAGAGATACGCGAAAAAGAAAAAAACACTATAATTTCTGTAATGTAAAACACATTGCATAACAATTACAGGGTAGGTCAGAGGAAGCAAGAAAAATTGTTTCATATCATTGAACCCACGTTGATGGCAAAAAGTTGAAAGGCTTTGCTCCAGAGTCCAGCTTGCAGTAACACAATCTGATGAAGCAGTTTTTTTCCACGATTACATCTCCAGTAGTATGTTAAAAGTATAGAGTGTATAAGAAAAGTATCCTGATTTAAAAAAATACTAATAGATGCCTGCTTATTAAAAAGCATCAAAAAAGTACTACAAAATCAAACCCACGTTCCTTTTTAAACAGTATTTCAAGCCTATTTTTTTAGTTTCAAAATGGGTGACTCTAAATGATTTGAGATTTTGAAATAAAATGTGATTTACACAATTCTTTATTTAATATTCATAGAGCCTAGTTTGTTGTGTTAAGGCGATCCGTGACCAAAAACATACTTTTTTGTATTTTTACGATTTAACCTTTGCATTTATTTTTATACTGTTTAGCGCAACTAAAAAGAATTATTTGGGGGGGGGAGGAATTATCCCAATTAATTGGTGTTTTGGTTCATTGTAGGCCTAACCTAAAATTATGTTTAGTTTTTGATCCAAATCAGCTGTATTATATATAATAGGTATGTAACAACCAATGTTTGTATTGAATTAAAATACAGTAAACATTTTTCGTAGATTTTTGTTTGTGTTTGTTTTTCGTTTGTCAATATAACCTCAAAAAGCTAATACTCTTCAAATTTTCTAAGTAATGTTGCTGTGGTAATGAATGTAAACAAACATGATGTGTTGCTATGCTTTTTATACGAACAGCTGTTTTTATGCCCCTGATAAAATCAAAAGAAATCTTTCTTTCATAAGATTAACACTGAAACTTTGAAGTCCACTGGGACAAAGCCCTAATGTCCTAGGACTTTGGTAAATGGTCTAAAACCTTCCCAGGGTTAACCTGTGTTACTATGCAAAATTTTAAAGCACTCGGATGGACTGTTTGGTAACGCATAAAGGACAAACAGACAGACAGACATACATTGGATTTTATATATATAGATAGTATAAAGAAACTTTTTGGGTATGGAAAACCATGTGCTGTTTGTAACAAAAGAGTTGTAAGGTTATACAGTATTTAAAAAAATATTTTCAAAATGTTTGTAATATTATTTAAAAAAATTTAATTTAGTATTTTTATGGCTATAGTGTTTTCCATACTAAAAAACAATTCAAACATAAGTACATCCAAAAATGGAAAAGTAAACCTTCGGGAAACGGAGTTCTAAAGTTTCAACACTGTGTAATCGCGAATTGCACTACTATATATATATATATATATATATATATTTTTAATATGAAAAAATGGCCACAACGGCCTAAAAATGTGCACACAAAGTATTTAAAATACAAAAATTAAATTTCAAAAAAGCTAATTTCTGGTGGCGGATCGCCTTAAATTTAAGGACGTGGCTGGTTATAAGAAGTTTGGTGCAAGTCAACTGCACTCAGGAAATCTAAAACCTAAAAGTGAACTTGTAGGCCTACAATTTAATTCTGAGGAAAGGAGTTTAAAAATGAGATTTATGCATTTATGAATAATCGTTTATTAGAGAATTTCTATAGGAAAAATTAGCTATTGCAGTGACCCTTATGGTAAGACCTAAGGTAGGGAGTAGCAAATGAGCGAATAGCGATCATGGTCCCCAGAACACGTTTTGGGGGTGTCATATACATATATATGTATGTATATATGTGTTCGCACTCTAGCGGCCGCATTTTAAGTCAGATTTGATCCAAATTTGGTACACATGTTGGTTGTCTATGTCGATCGGACTAGTTCGTTA
Source organism: Philaenus spumarius (assembly GCA_018207615.1). NCBI lineage: Eukaryota > Metazoa > Arthropoda > Insecta > Hemiptera > Aphrophoridae > Philaenus > Philaenus spumarius. Next base: position 53,503 of record JAGFPH010004006.1, on the reverse strand, counting down.
ACCAAAAAAATCTAACAACCGGAAGCACGTTTTTTGAAAGAAAGTAACTATTTTTTGGGGGATTTTTCCTACGAGAATAAATGTTTTTAGAGTTTTTTCTACAGATATAAACGTAGGATGTTATTATGCACATTTTGTTTTTTTACGCGACCTTATATCGATTAAAACGTGAAATACCATAAAAGTACTCGGTTCAAAGCCATGTGGTGGATTTTACCGTGGGGTTGGCGTGCGAAGCAAGCTATGCATTGTGTATTGAAGATACTCCCAATATACGGAATGGCGTGCGAAGCATTTTGCAGCTATTCAGCACCGTCGTGAATAAACCTATTTCCCAAATTGTTGGTTGAAACCCTAAAACATAGACCTATAAACTTAATTTTGGAAATTTGCTCAACTCACGTCAGCTCGGTTCAGCTGCGTGGTCGAATTATTTTTTACTCGTGCCTCTTCGGTAGAATAACGGAGAATCACGATAACACCGTGGTGGACAATTTTGCCTGTGCGCTACTTGTGCTCGGTTTCCGCTGTTTTTAGTATTAGCTACTGAACCAAATTGATAATAAGGGACGATAATAAGCTCTACTAAATTATATATAATACTAAACAGGAGTTCCCGCGGTGTTATGCCACCAAAACGTTCTACTGTGTGGATCTATTTCCCAAAAATTTGAAAAAAAAAGAAATAACCCGCAATATTTAAAAAAATTAAGTTTATAGGCACTACTACTACTAATATGCGGGCCCACTTAAAAGATTTCCCCAAAGATTCTAGCTCTCCCAGCACTACCTCACCTCATGGGCGCCCATATGATATTTTCGGGAGGGGGGGAGGAGGGGCTAGACCGTGGTATGGGGCTTAACACGTTCACTGCTAAGGACGCACATGTAAGCTTGACACTGAACACTATGAGAAGCGGTCGACGCACAGTGCATTGCACGCCAACCCCCGTATTGGGAGTATTTTCAGTACACAACGCATTGCAAGCTGCGCACTCCAACCCCCATATTAGAGGTAGTTTCAATACATAATGCATTGCGTGCTTCGCACGCCAAACTCCATGTTTGGGAGTATTTCCAAGACACAATACATTGCGTGCTCCGCACGCGAACCTCCATATTGGGAGTGTTTTCAATACACAGTGAATTTCAGCTCATTCATGCTTGAACTCTTTTAAAAAATAAAATAAAATACGTATATGTAAAATTAAACGGCACATAACATTTAAAACATATTTTAGTTCTAATCTCTTTAAAGAAAAATACCTGACTATAATTAATAATATAATCTCTTTAAAGAAAAATACCTGACTATAATTAATAATATACATATAGGGGGGGGGGTCGTGGTCCCCCCCTCTGCCCATAGGTATGGGCACCCATGACTTACCTATCAAAGCATGTTCTTATTTGGCGTAGGGGAGGATAATCAATTGTGCCCTTTAAGTAGTTCAACCCAACTACCAGTTAACATAATGCTGGATTAAATAAGATTTTTATTTTCAAATGTAAATAGCCATACATTTCAAAACAATAACTCTTATATAACTGTGTGTGACCTTATATAACTGTGATAGCAACTTCTTTTTTGCCGTAGGAGTTAGGCCTACCTAAGTAGTTTAGTCTAAATTCAAAAAAGTGTTTTTAATTATGTACAACTAACCCACTTTATGTTAGGTAATGTTTTTATTTTCATGTAAAAAATTTATAATTATTTTTTTCAAATTAAAAGCAAGTTGGCCTAAAATCAAAAGCTGTAAATTTACTAACACCATAATTTTCAACTAGGCTTTAATTTTTTAAAGAATATCCTCAAATTTGTATTTAAATTGTTGAAATTATTCGATCATTCCATTTCGAAATTAGGTATGACACTTGTTTTCAAAAATCATTCGTTTATGTGTGTTTTATCAATAATAAGAGTTTTATAAAATACCTTCCTACTTATTTTATTAATACTGTTTTACATTACACAATTTTTAGCTCTCTCAGCACTACCTCACCTCATAGGCGCCCATATGATATTTTCTAGGGGGGGGGGACGTTCTCTGCTAAGGGCGCACATGTAAGCTTGACACTGAACACTATGAGAAGCGGTCGACGCACAGTGCATTGAACGCCAACCCCCGTATTGGGAGTATTTTCAGTACACAATGCATTGCGTGCTGCGCACGCCAACCCCCGTATTAGTGGTAGTTTCAATGCATAATGTATTAAATATGTATTATGTATTGTATTATTACTTGTCAGCCATATTGTTTATCATTTTGTTTTACCAATATAACCTAACGTTAACGTTTTACATATCTGCGCAGACGTATGATGTGCATTTACTATAGTTTCCTATAAGGAGGCGGCTGACTACTTCGGGCATTCGTCTTAGTTTTTCTCATAACATAACTATTTAAAAAAATGACTTACGTATAAATTGTACAGAATTGTATCTGCATTTTTGTGTTGTATAGGATAACTTGTATAGTGAATACTTTTAGTGTTATTAAGTAAAATACTCTAAAAAAAAAAAAATGATTTTAGCAATTTTAGCAAAATTACCGATTTTTCAATTCCCCTTTGAGCGGAAACCATATGTTGTACAAAAATAATAAAAACATAAATTGTAGGTAATTTTCTTGTCTTTATTTTAATATACCATAACAATTTACGACAATCGCTTACTTTTAAGTTATGAGCAAAAAACCAAAATAACGCGTGATTTTTAGTGGTTTTTTTTAATGATTTTTCATATTTGCCGAATGTTGGATAACTTCAGATTCGTGTTCAACACCCCGAAATACACAAAGTACGCCACTAAAAACAATTAAACCAGATTTTTCAATTCAAACTACCATTTTACTGGACTATAGCCCGATTATTCATTCGAACGTCTTTAACCTGAGTAATTTTAAACCTATTGCCAAAATAATCTAGTGATTTTGAGGTAATCGTACAATCGAATGAATAATAAATTATTCCTCATTCGACAATAACATCACTACTTCAACCCTTATTGATAAAACTTGAGCTAAATGTTGTGTTTGGAAGGTATACTAACTCTAAACGAATGCAAATTTTCCGAGAGTTATAGAGAACTTCCTGATTTCTACACCTTTGATCGGATTAACAGACTCGACAGAGATACATCAGTCTGGAAGTAATTTGTGCAAAATTACTGCAGTCATCGTGACCATAAAAACGAGATAAACTTTCTTTTTAATTTACCCAAAACTCGATACTAGTTAGTGCAGACTGCCTTCGTGTGTTTTGCCATATCCTGCGACGGTCGAGAAATCACAAAGAAAATAACAACATACATCGTTAAAATCCCTTCAGTCGTACAGGCTCTTCGAAGGATGAAAGAAAATTACATACACAATTTGAAACACAATATCCTTTGCGATGTAATACAAGGGGTTGAGACATGGGTTAGAATAATGAAAAAAGATTCTATAAACATATGTCCGTTAATGCTTTTTTGCCAGCTATCCACCCTCTTGCTTAAACGTGTAGGGTCGCCGGAATACTACCCCCCGGAAAACTACCCTCCCAAGCAGGTTCCTACGTCATTTTGACGTCAGAGATCGGGGGGGGGGGGCAGTTTTCCAGTCACGCACACTCAAGTTTCGATATAATTAGAATAAAAAAAAACTAGAGGACTAACCTAAACTGTTTAGTCACAGTATGTTGCCGATAATAGTATAATTGTAGGAACCTGCTTGGGGGGAGGTTTGCGGGTGTTAGTGTTCCAGCGACCCGCTTTTTTCTAGGGGGGGTAGTATTCCAGTCGCGGACACGGCTCCCATATTGGTTAGTTGGCAGATTTCGTGACGTCACGTTTCACCTGGGGGGGTAGTTTTCAGGGGGGTAGTATTCCGCATCCCCAACGTGTATACCTCCATAACGGTTTAAGGGTCGGCTCTAGCTGTCGGCCATGTTGGTTGACACTCCATAAGACCAATGTTAAATTAAAATCCATATTTTTCCTTTATTTTTGATCGGATAGTTATGAACGATATGTCATTTTAAAGCTATGGCCAATACGCATGCAAATGGCTTTTCCAAAATTAAGAAAAACGTTTTGTTTAATATTTATTAACAATTTAAAAAATTAATTTTTAATAATTTTTTATGTTGTCACTATTAGTTATAGCGAAAAAGTACCAAGCCATTTGCATAAAGAATTTCGTCCCCAAGAGTTTGGTATTTTTTTGAAAACGCTATTTGAACAATTGCGGGTTTTAAATGGATTTAGGCTGAGCAATGTCCGTGTAACCTACCGCCGCTATAAGGTGACTTTAAATATTTTTTTACGATGTAATTATTAATTATAGCGAAAAATTATCAAGCCATTCGGATGAAGAATTTTGTCCCCAAGAGTTTGGTATTTTTTTGAAAACGCTATTTGAACAATTTCGGGTTTTAAATGGATTTAGGATGAGCAATGTCCGCGTAACCTACCGCCGCTACGCTGGAGTCGCAGGTTGCTTTCTGTTTTACTAGAGCCGACCCTTAATCGATCGAGTTGAAATTTTGCACAGTAGTCTACTCATCAATATAACAACCTATATAGGTTTAACAAAATAATCAACTTGTTCCGATACTCCTTTTCAAAAATGTCAACTCCTATAAAAGCGAGTGTAGGTCCGTACGTACGTGAGTAACATATTATAATATAACAGTTGATTTCATCCATCATCTGTAATCCTTACAAACCCAGCATCGATTACACTTTGGGGTTATGTTTACAACTCCGATCATTATAATTTCTTGTGAAGTTGTTGTTTTTTAAATATGAGTTATAGAACTAATGTATGCTGTAATACGTTATAAGATTTGCTTTGAGGTTATAAACTGTATATAAATACAACCTTTTATCTATACTAATATTACAAAGAGGTAAAATTTGTTATTTTGTTTTGTTTGTTTGTTTGTATGTAGGGGGTAATCTCTGGAACTACTGAACCGTTTGCAAAAATAGTTTTACTAATAAAAAGCTACACTATCCCTGAGTAACATCTAGGCTATAATTCATTTTGATCAAAACATTTGTTTATTTCAATATTTGTAAATTTAGTCGGAAAAAGTTCTTAGGTTAGGCCTAGACTGATGAACCAACACATATTTCTTGAATCTATTTACATTCATTACCATAGACAACAGTTGGTCATGAATCCTTGGTTGGAAATTCAGCTACGTGCGGCTGTTGGACTGAACACTGCAGGTTGTATTTTTAGAAACAGATTTTCTCTATTACATTTCGTGTTCTAGGGTGACATTAGATTTCCTTTGTAAAGGTTTAAAGTATTACAATGACATAGGCAGTATGCTCATCTATAAAGCGGTAAAATTTGTTTGTATGTAGGGAGTAATCTCTGGAACTACTGAACCGATTGAAAAAAATAGTTTTACTTATAAAAATCTGCACTATCCCTGAGTAACCTAAACACCTGTTTGCTCTAATATTTCCATTAACACCTCATTTCAAACTTTGAAACCATTATTTGTATTTCCAACTTTTTGGTTAGGTTTCTGATTAAGTGTACACCTAAGCTTTACTGGTTCTTTTAACATTTATGTTTTTAGAAGTTTCCATCGGGGGTTGGCGTGCGGAGCACGCAGGGGTCTCCCCTAGCATTTCTTTAACTTCCCAAACACTGAATCTACTGAATGTATTCAATTCTCTCGTTATGAAAACAAATACAACTGAATCGAAATTCAAAAGCAGCCAAACAATTATGCGCTTTCAATTGTTGTTTTTTTTTTCACGAAACTTCTTTCGGTTTTTCTCTCCTCCTTCTTGCCCGCACACCACTAGTCCAGCAACTCGGCCCAATACAGGTTGTTAGTCGGCCCAATTTAAACAAATTGCAACTCTTTTTTTTTGGTGCTATTTCATCGAACGTTGTGTATAAATATACAGGGTGTTTCTATAATTCAGGGTGTGGTCACGTGGGTCGAAATAAGGAAAAGCGTTTAAACGTACATCTGTTAACGCTTCTTTTACACGCTATCCGCCATTTTATTTACTAAATAATTTAGTGTGCGATAGTATGGCGCATTTCAATGATATAGCCCGAGATACCGCTTTGAGTGATACACTCTAATGAACACTGTAATATTGTTACCTTTTAATGTTCCATAATTTACATAGTTATGATATTCGATAGAAAATTAAACGTATTTAAAAAATGTACACTTTTTTATATAAACTCACGGTTTATGAGTTATTTTTTTTTTAAACTAGTAAGCCCCGTGAAAAATCTCAGGCATATTAATTAGATACACACCAGAAATACATAATTTAAAAAACAACAAACTTTATCTACAGGGCTATAGAATACAAGGGCTGGTCCACTCCTTTGATGTTGACGTTCCGCGCAAGCACGGTTCGTCTTAGCTCTCACTTGTTATTTGATATATAACGTTGCAGACGAAATTCCTGAAACTATTAATTTGGTAATAGCCTATATTATGTTGTTGCGTTGCGGTCAAGTTACTAGCAGACCGTTTTAGCAAAGTATTTATTTATTTAATGTTACGTTGCAGACGAGATTACTTTATGAAATGTTACCAAGATTCTCAAGTAATATTGTCTGCAGCGTTACTTGAATATTCCAAGAAACACCTTTACTAACAAAATACATTAAAACAACCATTTTCAGAATGGTGAGATATAAATAAATAAATATAAATAATAATAAGATTTAAACTTAGAGTACCGGTAATTTTTGATAACTCCAAATTTAAAAACAACCAATTTTAAGAACTCAGCTTCAAGTTAAAATAAACATTAAAAAGTATTATTCATTTAATGTAAGAGTTGCTAGCGAGATTACTTTATGTTAAAAAGTAACCAAGGTCCTCAAGTAATTTCTTCTGCAGCTTAAGTTAAAATATTTAAAAAAAATCTTTACTAGCAAAATCACAATCACTTAAAATTGTCAGAATAATTTGGTATACATAAATATATAATATACAAATAATTAGAATCAAATTTAAACCAAGAGTAATAAAATTATCGATGACAAAAATAAAAAATAAAACATAATT
>JAGFPH010004006.1:24682-37439 GCA_018207615.1 Philaenus spumarius | reverse complement strand
AATTTGGTTGAAATCGATCGAATAGTTTTCTCTCTAGCTTTGTATACATACAGACATACATACATACAGACATACATACAGACATACATACATACATACAGACATACATACAGACAGACATTTTGTAAAATCACTTTTTTGTACTCAGGGGGTCCCAAAACGGATATTTCCACAAAAATCTCAACATCGATTTTTGTTGCGATCACTATACTTTCTCTATACTATAGTATAGTGAGAAAGTAAAAGGAATTCATATACGTTAAGTAAAGGAGAGGCAAGTTTGTTTAGGATAACTTTGTATACAGGGTGTCCCGCGAAGGATATTTTTTATCATGTATCCTCCATTTTGTTTGTCGAACTAAATAATTGATATCACTAGATGCTTAATCGATTGAGTTTAAAATTTTGCAAGTTACTCGTCAATGTAAAAGACATAGTTTGACGAAAATAATCAACTTATACCAATAATCGGTTTCAAAATGGTGGCCGTTTGATCTTTTAAAAAAATAATAAATAATAGATAGTAAATAATAAATAACCCAAAATAGTAAGCTTTTAAGAAACACGTTTAATTTCCTACCAAAAATGGTATAACTGTCGAAACTATGGGGTAACGTAAATAAATATTCAGCTTGACTTATTGTGAGAAGATATACTTGATAAAATAAACTTAGAACACAAAAGTCTCACAACTAATACGTTTAATAACTCAAACGCGTTTCAACGACAAAATCATCATCTTCAGTGGTGTACTATTATAGGAGTTATAGTTTGACTATTGTAGCTCGTGCATCGTTGAAGATGGCGACTTTGTCGTTGAAACGCGTTTGCGTTATTAAACGTATTAGTTGTGGGACTTTGTGTTCTAAGTTTATTTTATCAAGTATAGGGTAACGGTAGAACAGTGTGCATTACTGAAAGCTATTGTATCATTGAAATGCAACAAACAAATTTCACTCGAATACTAATATCCATTACATTGCCGTAATAGACATACCTAATAATGAATCCTTTTCCATACAGGTACAAAAAACGCAGTGGAGGCTAGCGACTTGTTAGCTTGGCGTTCAAAACAACCGGGTGTCTGGGGAGTTTGTTTTAAATACTAAAAGTAAAAACTGCAGTTTTATTCCTTTTTTACTACAATTTCACTGTTTTTAGACGTCAATGGAAAGCGTGTAATAGGAAAGAATGGCTTTATCGATTTGATGATAGATTGGAGTGTGTAAATCTATATATAATATATAAAAGCGAAATACCACTCACTCACTCACCGACTCACTCATCACGATTTCTAAAAAACTACCGAACGGATTGAAATGAAATTTGGTATGTAGCTTCCTCTAGGGCCATAAGTGTTCACTAAAAAAGGGTTTTAAAAAATTGGAAATTTTAGGGGGGTTTGGTGGGTAAATATTACTAAATCACGATTTCTCCAAAATTACCGAACAGATTGGAATGAAATTTGGTATATGTAGCTTCCTCTAGGGCCATAGGCGCTCGCTAAGAAAGGGTTTCAAAAAGTTCGACATTTTAGGGGGGTTTGGGGGATCAAAGTTATTAAATCACGATTTCTTCAAAACTACCGAACGGATTGGAACGAAATTTAGTATGTAGCTTCCTCTAGGGCCATAGGTGCTCACTAAGAAAGGGTATGAAAAATTTCGAAATTTTAGGAGGGGTTTGGGGGGGGGGGATCAAAGTTACTAAAATCATAATTCCAGATCTTTTATTATTATGACAATAGTGCTTTTATTATTTAAGATATATATAAAAGCCAAATACCACTCACTGACTGAACACTTAAAAAGAATACAATTACGTTAAAAAGACTGAAAATACCAACCACCACGGGCAACGCCGTACGGGTCAGCTAGTTAATTATAAATGCAAAATTGAGAACAGTGTTGTATTACATAATAGCATACTACCTGCAGTCCTCTGTCATAGCTCAACCGCTATGGTACTTGCCTCATAAGCAAGACGTCCCGGGTTCAAATCCCGCGGGGGACCATAAAATATTAAAAAGCCCAAAAAAACATGCTCGTTAGCCGAAAGGCACAAAGTGGCATGGAAATAAAAAAAAAAAAAAAAAAAATAAAAAAATAATAGCATACTTTATTTACTAGCATGAGATAAAGTAACACACAACGGAATAAGCGTTCTGTTTACGTAAAACAGATTTGAAGTGGAGCTTCGGTCATTTTCGGGTGGAGTCGGGAGTCGCTGTTTCTTAACGCAGCGACAAACAATGTTATACTAGCAATTAGTTCCTTCTACCCCAGCGCCCATATCAGGAGATAAAGGCTCGTTCTCACGGATCAAGTTTAATTGCCCGATTATAAATGAACAACAAAAGTGGAGTATGACTTGAATCAGTTTTAGTTCACACTTTCCATTGGATGCTGATCAATTTAAAAACCAGTTTTCATTTAATTTAGTTAGAAATGGCGTTGGAAGCAGTTGTGCGTGAAGTTGTAAATACAGTTACTGTTTAGTTAAAAAAAAAACTAAAAACAATTTCAGTTAACATGAGTAAAAATCGAATTTAAAAAAAAATGGGTAAGATATTAAGAAAAAATTGAAGAATTTTCTCTTGCATCATTAGTTTTACATCCATCCAGTCGGTGATTTCAAAGACAATCATGATTATGATAAAGTTCTAAGAAATTTAGCATCACACTTTCAGACTACTGAGGCTCATTTTTAAAATTAAGGGTCTGCTCCAGTAAACGAGAAAGCAACCGGAAACGCAACCGCTTCTCACTGTATCCCTATCTAAACAGTGCAATTTCTTGCAGCTGAACGCTTTGACATTGCCTCATTTCAAACCATTTTATAAGTCTATCTTTTGTAATTGAGTGTTGAAAAAAAACTTAATATTTTTTATAAAATTTCGGATCCGGCTTGCAAATTATTTTTCATTATTAATTTTTTATTGTGTTAGGAAAAAATCAAACTTTGTACTTACAAAATGTCAATTACATAACAAATCAAAAGCATTAAAAAAAAATGTAAATTGCAAGACGGATGCGTATTGTGACTGTGCTTAAAATGAGACCTTGCAAACAATTTTATGATAAAAAGTAAACGAAATAAATGGTTTGAAATTTAACATTGCTCTTATGGGATAAAAATCCAAGATGGCCGCTACTACAGCAGACCCTTAAGGACACTACACAAAAACAAAATTCTAAACACATGCACGAGTAGTGTGATCAGTTGAAAACGAACTGAAGTTCAACTGACGTTCACACAAGTCAAGACAGGTTTCAACTTGAAAGAAATTAGCGGATGAATCATCACTTGAACGATAAAGTTTGGCTGGGTCAAACTTTTCTTGATCCACTAAAATGTTGTTCAACTATATTAAATACAATAAAGGTGGGCGCGTTCTCACGGACGAAGTTCAATTGAAAGCTTATAGTTGATCAACAAAAGTTGAATTCAACTTGAATCACTTTTTGTTCACACATTTCAATAGATACTGATCTGTTTGAAAAACGGTTTCAATTTAGTTTAGTCGAAAATGGCGTCGAAAATTGTTGTACGTGAAGTTGTAAGTTACTGTTTTGATAAAAGAAAAACTGAAAACAATTTTAGTAAACATGAGTAAAAAGCGTAAGAAACGTCGTTTTTTGGTGAGGCAATGAATATTAAGAGGAAATCGATTGGGAGCATCAAACACTTTGCATCTTGTATCCAGTCGGTGGTTCCAAAGACAATTATGCTTATGATAAAGTTCTAAGAAACCTAGCATCACACTTTCAGACCACTTGAGGCTCATTTTTAAAATAAAAAACAATACATAAAAAACAAAATACTAAACACATGCACGACCGGTTGAAAACGACTTGAAGTTCAACTGTTGTTCCCACGTGTCAAGACAGGTTTCAACTTGAAAGGAATTTGTCGGATGACTTGAACGATAAAGATTGACTGGGTCAATCTTTTCTTGATCAACTAAAAAGTTATTCACCTATATCAAAATAAAGGATATCACTACAGATTTCATTCAACTTATGTTGATCAACTATAATCGAATTAAACTTGATCCGTGAGAACGCGCCTAAAGGAGGTTCATTCTTGAGTTGAACGCTTCTAGAGCAGCGCGTTGTAACTTGCTAATAATAATTTAATAGTAATAATAATATAGTATTTTAACTATATTATCGGATTTACGAAACTCGGAGCTAAATATTTATAGTCGTTAAAATATTATGGTATGAAGGAACCAGTGAACCTATAGCACGAGACGAAACTGAAAAGAGGAAAAACATTCAGCAAAACTAACCGTATTAGTGGTAGATATAACGCTTAGATATAAAACATTGGGTGTGCTTAAGACCACACGTTAGAAGTGATAACTTCTATAACCGATTTATATTTGTATCAGTATTAATATTAGAGGAGAATAAAGGTCAACAAATTACACAAGTCAATATTTGCCAAAAAATTTTATATCATATTTTGAAATTGCATAATTATAATATTATAATATAATAATTATAATATTATTACGCGAAAAATAGGGTTGGAAGTTGAGAAATTTGAAACCATCGTCTGAAACCTGGGATTGGGAAGCTAGCTGTATTTCCTCCACACTAATATCCATTGAGTTGTCAGGTAAAAAAGATGTGAGAGGAATGAGAACACCAAAGTGGCTTCTCGTCAGTTCCCCAGTAAACCTTAGCCTCCCTACTCCCTCAATCGGTTCGCCAAAATTCTCCCACAACAAATAACCATCTCTGTAGAGTAAGTCTGCCTAATTTGGGGAGTATTCCCAATTTGGGGAGGTCAAGTTACTTGTATCCAGTAAGTACTACGATCTAGTGGATGTTCTGTAAACTAACTTGGCAGCCATTCTAGCCTTTGTGTAAAACGGCTAATGTCTCAACTAAATTACATTGGTTGGGCTTTTAGTTTTTGTTCGTTCTCAAAGTTTTCGTAGCAGTTGCGTTCGAGTGTTATTTCTCCTAAATGGTAAGTGATATTTTGAGTCTTATCACGTTTCTATGTAGCGTTGTAGTGAAGTAACAAGCAGCTTTCATCCCCATTCATTTGCTTTATCTTACAGTGAAAAATTCATAGGTTATATTTTAACACGTGGTGCGTCCTAATTTGGGGAGGTGTCGTGATGCCTAATTTGGGGAGCCCCAAATTGAGCTAACCTTACATTTTTGAAAAAAAAAACACCACTTTCTTCATTTACAGATGGCTCCTAGGAAGCAATGGGATCCTGAGAGAATGAAAGCTGCTGTCAACTCTGTTAAAAATAAAGAAATGGGATCTTTTAAAGCTGCTCGGATTTATAATGTGCCTCAAACGACGTTAGAGCGTTATGTTAAAATTGCAATCAATGAAGAAGGGTCTACTACACCGAGATCGATTGGTAGGCAGCCAACTTTGGCCAAAGATATTGAAGAGGACCTAGCAAAATATTGTACCATTATGGAAAATAAGTTTTATGGTTTAACAACGAGAGATGTGCGGGCAATGGCGTTCAAATTAGCTTCATTGAATGGTCTCAAACACAGCTTCTCAAAAACATCCGAGCTCGCAGGGAGAAAGTGGTTAAAAGGTTTTGTTCGCAGAAACCCAAGTCTTTCTGTAAGACAACCGCAGGGACTGTCTTTTTCTAGGGCTAAAGGGTTTAACCCTGAAGAGGTTTCAAAATTTTTTGAATTGTATGATCCTTGTTTACAGCAAATAAAAAGCAACCCGTCACGTTTATTTAACTGTGATGAAACTGGAATCACAATTGTACAGCACAAGCACAGTAAAGTGATAGCACTAAAGGGTAAGCGCCAAGTAGCATCATTGCAGTCTGCAGAACGTGGAGCCCTGATGACAGTAGTGACATGCGCAAGCGCTGTGGGACAATTCGTTCCTCCAATGATTATTTTCCCACGTAAAAACATGAAATTGGAACTTATGAATGGCACACCTCCTGGTTCAATTTACGAATGCCATCCATCCGGATGGATACAAAGTGAAATATTTACTAAATGGTTTCATCATTTTATTAGTCATGTTAAGCCAACAGAAGCAGACCCAGTATTATTAGTGTTTGACGGGCACTACACCCACACGAGAAACATTGATGTAATTAATGTTGCTCGAGACAATCATGTAATCATTGTATGTTTGCCCCCTCATAGTTCGCACAAAATGCAACCTCTCGATGTCGGATTCATGAAGCCATTAAAAACATTTTACGCACAGGAAATTGAAATTTGGCTACGAGCAAATTTTTGGAAGAGTTATTACCGTTTACCAAATCGGGGAATTATTTGGAAGAGCTTATATGAAAGCAGCCACTGTCCAAAACGCCGTCAATGGCTTTAAAACAACTGGCCTCTTTCCTATGAACAAATATCGATTTGGGGAAGAAGATTTTTCCCTTCATCAACAACCAAGATCAAACGACTCATCCAGACCAGAGAAAGATTCTGAACAACAACCTGAAGAATTAACAAATTTTATGGCTGTCCAGGGAACAAGTTCTACTGTTGTCCAGCAATCAAGTTCCACGGCTGTCCAGGGAACAAGTTCTACTGTTGTCCAGGAGTCAAGTTCTACGGCTGTCCAGGAATCAAGTTATACGGCTGTCCATGGAGCAAGTTCTACGGCTGTCCAGGAATCAAATCCCATGGCTGTCCAGGGAACAAGTTCTAAGGCTGTCCAGGAATCAAGTTATATGGTTTTCAAGGATTCAGGTTCCACAGCTGAGCAAGGAATAAGTTCTACGTCTGATAAAACCGTAAAATATGACGACAAAACCATCACATCTCAGTTTGTAAAGGCTTCTGATGTATCTCCCATTCCAGTTTTAAGTGTGAAACAAAAGAAGAAACATGTTCGAGCCGGTTCAGCAGAAATAATAACGAGCAGCCCTTACAAAAAATTAGTTCACGAAGAGAATGAAAAGAAAAGACTAAAAATAAACAAAGAAATGAAAAATGCAAAGATTGATAAGAAAGCTGTATCAAAGAAGACTGATACGAAACAGGAAAGGACAAAAAAGAAGAATGTTGGAAAGAAAGATGTTAAACAAATTAATAAAGTAGCCCGCAAGTTGATTGATAGCTCATCTGAAGAAGACGATCCAGTCCCATACGCTGATGATTCAGCTGAAGATGAAGTGTTATTTTCTGACGAAGACGCCGACGCAGAGTGTATTTATTGTGCAGGACTTTATTCAGAGGACCAAAACGGTGAAGACTGGGTGCGCTGTTCATCTTGTTTCAAATGGTGTCATACATCCTGCGCTGACATTGGGTCAGGAATATTCGTTTGTGACTTTTGCGCCAGAAAAAAGTGTAAATTTTTAAAAAGAAAGTAAAAATTTTAATTCTGAAACTTTGTAAACTTCCAAACTTTTATCACTTTAACTTTATCATATTATGTTAACTTATCATATCAAACTTAGATACATCCTGCGCTAACATTGGGTCAGGAATATTCGTTTGTGACTTTTGCACCAGAAAAAAGTGTACATTTTTGAAAAGAAAGTAAAAATTTTAATTCTGAAACTTTGTAAACTTCCAAACTTTTATTACTTTAATTTTATCATATTATGTTAACTTATCATATCAAACTTAGATACAGCCTGCGCTGACATTGGGTCAGGAATATTCGTTTGTGACTTTTGCGCCAGAAAAAAGTGTAAATTTTTTTAAATTCTGAAACTTTGTAAACTTCCAAACTTTTATTACTTTAACTTTATCATATTATGTTAACTTATCATATAAAACTTAGAATTATGTAATTAAATTAATAAAACATGTGATTTACATAAAATGTGTATGTTTTTATCATTTTCCTATACCTTTTAGTGTATTTTAAACACCTCCCCAAATTAGGCATACCTGTTCCTAAATTGGGGAAATTTACATTTTTTGGTTTTTAATTTCTCTTGCAAAAAGTTTTTCATTTTTGAACTTTTAAATGTTTAAAAGGGATACTTAAAGAGTTGATGTATCGATATACTGCTTGTTTTAGTTCAAATAAGTGTAAATATCCTAATGATGACCGGTTAAAAAAAACCTCCCCAAATTAGGCCGACTTACTCTACACCTGAAATTCATAAAAAATATTTCGGATGCTGCTTGAATTTCACAGGAGGTTCCAAGAGTTACCGGTTTGCTCGTATCCGCGATATATATATATTTTTTTGTTGAATAAATATATCCTGTTACTTTTAAAGTATATGGTTTGAACCTGCGCCAATTGTTTGAAACATGACTAACAACTCAGGTCCTCACCAGTGAATCGTGTCATGTACAATTAAAGCCAAAGATTAGAATAAGCATTGGCCATCTGGCCTAGAAGAAACTACTCTGTGAGGAATAGATACTCCATTAATGTGTATGGACTCCATTGTTGTAATATGAAGCTAAATTTTATATTTAAGTGAGTAATAATAAGTTACAGTAAAATAAAACAATGTAAAATATTACTTTGTCAAAATGTACAAAATGTAAAATTTTGTCTAAACTTACTTCAGTTAGACAAAAATAAATCTTCTTTAGAAAACTTAAAACGCACAAATATAATAATTATAATAATAATTAAATATTGAATTATTCTTAGAACTCTATGTAGAGTGCATACATTAATACCTCACTCAAAACCATTAGTCACTAAATAAATAATGCTTTCATTATAATGGTCACTATTTTTCGCATACTTATTATAATATAATATATTAATATTATCATAACGTATTATTATATACTATGTATCGTCTATTCCCTCTTCACGCTCTGATTTGTATCTACGCAAAAAGTTTGCGTGACGCGAGATTTCAGAAACATAGTCAAGCGAAAGTGCCCAACGAGCCAATAGAAGTTATTACTTCAAAAAAAGTCACAGAAAACTACACTTTTAACACAATGGAAAATAGCTCAATTTACGGAGATGCAGCGAACAATAACATTGATGATACAGTCACGTATTGTATTTCATCACACTTTGGTTTCCCTGAATTATCATAATTCTATGTGAAAACAGTTTATGATAACACCTATGTAATTATTATGCATGTTTAAACAGCAGGTTATTTGAAATTCCCTACGAGCTTTGCTGTCAATAAGTCACGTATATTGCACTCTGTTATCATTAAATACATTTCAAATTGCATTGTAATAGCAATACTTGGAAACATAACTCAGGCGGGAACAATTAGCCAAAATATTCTGTCGGCTGAATACGTCAAACAGAAGTACGCAATAAACGCCATTCTAATTTAACCCGCTTTAACTTTTGAGTAGGATCTCCTTAGTGTAGGATAGCCTGTGCATCTACTACTAATCCATGTAAAACCCGGACCTCCCTGATCACATCCATCTAGAGTCTATCCTCTGCAACCCTATTTCAGCTTCTAACGCCCTGCCTCTAGAAAGTCATCTTCCACGTTGTCCACGATGTCGCCTTCCTCCCGGTGTTGCGTCCATAGCCGTTCTTGACCCTCTACGCTCATCCTAAGGCCCGGTACACACTTGCTGCAAATGGACGCGGAACGCTGCGTCCATTAAATTTGCGTCCATCTTTGCCTTATCTGCGTCCATTCGGCGTCCCACGTTTATAAGCCGCATCAACTCTTTCATTTGCCACCAACCGAGATGGATCGTACACAAGCTCAAATATTAAAAAAGAAAGTTGTTTTTTCATACTTAGTGTACAAATACGTAAATCGTGAAAGTGCAATTAACAATAGCAAGTACTGGATTCATCCATACAACAACGAGAGGTGCTTGAAGGGTGCTTTTAATGTATGTCTGATGGATCTAAGAGAAGATGATAACACGTTTTTTTTATTATTTTCGAATGTCAATTCGATCCTTTGACGAAACGACGAATTGGCCGATCGAATCAGCGATGCATTACAAGGAAAAGAAACCTGCATGAGATCTCCCATACCTCCCTTGGAGATGATGGCAGTGACATTGAGGTTTGTAAAATCCTTTAATTTAAGATTTAGAACATATTTATTTATTTTCATTATTTTTAAAATTTGCATAAACCCATCAGTACTTTGCTATAACTCTCTGTTAATTTTTAAATAAATAATGTTATATTTAAATGTACAGTAATTAAAAGTAAGAAAAGTATAAAATGATTAAAGTTAAAAAGTTTAATGTTTAAAAAAAATAGTTTTAAGTTTAAGTAAAAACTATAAAAAGTTTAAAGATCATGGAAATTAAAAAAAATCCTCAGACATAGTATGGACGCAGATAGGACGCGGCTGCAAGTGTGCACTGCTCGATAGCAAGTTTGATACTGCTAGGTATCGGGGGTAAGGAAAAGTGACGCGCGTCCCACAGGAACCTGCGTCCATCTCGACGTCCATTTGCAGCAAGTGTGTACCGGGCCTTACACTGGACTTGGCTCCACCACATAATTCCTCAAATCTTAAGGCTCTTCTTCACCTTGCGTAAAACAGCGAAAACATATACTCATTACTAACCGTTTTCACCTTAAAATAATTCGACCACGCAGCTGAACTGCTGACGTGAGTTGAGCAAATTTCCAAAATGAAGTTTATATGCCTATGTTTTAGGGTTTCAACCAACAATTTTTGAAACAGGTCTACTCACGAAGACGTTGATCAGCTGTCTGTGTGTACACAATATATTAGTAGAATTTGCGTGCGCCTAGTGGCCTCGCGAGTTTGCACCACTTGGCTTCGAACCGGGTACTTTTATGGTATTTTACGTTTTGGTCGATTTTGGGGGAACCAAGCGAGCTATAAGGTCGCGTAAAAAAACAAAATGTGCAGAATAACATCCTACATTTATGTTTAAAAAAACTCTAAACAAATTTCATTCTCGTAGTAAAAATCTCAAAAAATAGTTACTTCCGGTCAAAAAACGTACTTCCGGTTGTTGGATTTTTATGGCTAACGAACTCGTCCGAGCCACATAGACAACCAACACGTGTACCAAATTTGTACCAAATCGGACTTAAAATGCGGCCGCTAGAGTGCGAACACATATATACATATGAATTTTAATGACACCTAAAATGTGTTCTGGGGACCATGATCGGTGCTCATTTGCTACTCCCGACCTTCGGTCTCACCATAAGGGCCACTGCAATAGCTCATTTTTCCTATGGAAATTCGCTAATAATGTGAAACCTCTTAAATTGTTCTTCAAGGATGTGTGCTTCTGCACTATACCTCATAACTGAGAGAAATCGACGACAAATCTTTTTAATAAAAGGTTTAATTAAGTAAACATTTATTAGTAATGCATTTTTGGGGGTTTTCAAGCAATGCTTTACATATTTTAAGATCACACGTAAAAAATATATACCCTTCTTAATAATTAAAAGTTATGTCCCTAATGAATCCGTGTATCGTATGATGCTCAGCATAGGGGACTCTAAAACTTAGCGATTAGCAGACGCTACAACTTATGTTTTCAGTCCAGAATCGTTCGGCCACATTTTCTCCCCGCGCCAACACAGGGTCACTGACTGTACTCGGACCAATTTTATTAAAATCGCACTGTACACTCAAGAGTTTTTCCAAGGGTGGAGAAGAGAATTAACGCACGAGACAATGGTCCGTTCTCAACCGCAATTTATTTCCACCTAAAAAATCGTCCTCAAAACTTTATTTTCTCGAATAATTAACCTTTTCTCACTGGCTTTGGTGAAGACCCATGCTTCACTCCTTACATTATTGCAGGTCTAAATAATGTCTTTATACAGAATCAGTTTGACCTAACTTCATACAGTTCGTCTTTTGAAAGTGCATTGCAGCATAAACGTCTATTTCATCACCGTGATTCGTACGTAAATGTCTACACTTATATCATCAGCAGTTGTTAATACTGAACCTACACTCGATTCCACCCACGTTCACCGTGCAGTACAGAGCGCCCATAAGCCATGTTATCCATACGACAGTCTCCGCGATAATAGCCAACTAAGAAACATCAACTTCCATGCAACGCTCATACAGTTGGCGCAACAGTCTATTCTCCCGTAAGACCTGTACTGCACGCTGAACGTTGAATCCAGTGTAGGTAGGTAAACTCTAAAACCTTTTCCAATTTACACTCGACTATTCGGGATGCCCCAAAATCAAAATACATAATTTTTAAAAAGTTGGTTTTAAATGTAACCGTGCGATATCTTTCTATTAAATCAATACCTGTCATTCACGCAAAATTGCCGGCCCTACTGCGCATACTTCAGGTTCTAGGTCACCGCCACGATCGTTTTTTCCGTAAAAATACCAGAGCATACTATAAACAGTTCTAAAAGGAGGAAATTTTCAGAAAAAAATATTTCTTCTTGTAGCGAAATTATTACAATTTATTTAAAGTTAAAGTAATTCCGGGTGAGTTACGGTGGGGGGGGGGGCGTTTTCTACGACTAATAAATGATACCAAGTCAAACCGTAAGGAGGATACAAGACGTCTACTTAAACAGAATAGCTGTCCAACTCGGTTTACAGTTTTTTTATTCCGTATAGTCAAATGTCAACAATTTCGTTTATCTTTGTCACTAAGGCTATTCATCTTCACTGACATGTAGCATGACCCTGTACTTACCTAAATCCATAGGATACAGCCACGTGTTGACGTCCAAGATAAGATCCATTTTGAAAGACTCGCTCTCGCAATGGAGGCGACTCACTGGAACAAACAAACATCGCAATTAATCGACAAGTATTTAGCATGTCCCATAGGCGCTTGGATAAAACTAAAATAACAAATACTGTGATATTAGGTTATTTATT
>JAGFPH010004006.1:10504-24582 GCA_018207615.1 Philaenus spumarius | reverse complement strand
TATTTTTTATTTTCCTCTATCTTCATCCCAGCTCGAAATATTAAGGACAATCGAAAAAAAAATGATAATCGATTTTTTTCGACTTTGGGAAATCGATAGACTAGTAAACTTTTTTTTATGTTAATCTACATACTTTAATGTACTTATAAAAAAAATTCAGCCGTATTGCAAATTACTGGTACTTTTGGTCTAAATTGACCTTTACCGACTGGCCTATAAATATAAATAAAGTTTTCAAAATATAAGCTCATATGGTTATTCACACATTACCAAAACCTAAACGTACATTTATAAATTGCTTGTCTGTCTGTCTGACTGTTTGTTTGTACGGGATAATATCCGGAATGGCTGAACCGATTTTGACGAAACTTTCATTAACATGTAAAGGACTTTCAGAGAATATTTTAGGCTACTTTTTATTCAAAGAATGTTAAAAATTCCTGTTGAAAAATTGAAAAAATGTAAAAATTATGGACAAAATTATGGATTTTGTGGACAAATGTTTGGGGTATTGCGCGTCTATTTCTCTCCTCTATGTCTTACATTATGTGCAGGCCGCAGCTACCCTCACCACCCAACTTAGATCCAAGTGTTTCTGTCCTAATCAATTATCATTTTCGTAAAAACTCCTATTACAAAATTGAAAAATGTAAAAACTATGAACAAAATTAGAGATTTGCATTGGCGTCACCATAATATGTTAGACCATATGTGCAGGGGTAGGCGAGCGAAGGGAGTAGAGCCCCTAGTACTTAAATAGAAATTCAACATCGTACCTATTAAGCAAAGCCAGTTTTGGACAAGATTTTGGATTATTTTTAACGATGAACACTGCCATATGCGTTTACTAGATAACTTGTGTGCTATGTACTGTACGTAGCAAACACTCTGTCTAAATACCTCAACCATTTGCCTTTTACAAGAGATCAACTAATTTTCTGGCCCAATATAAAACACCTTTAATAAATTGTATATACCATGAAATGTTGTGAATACAGGGTGACCCACGAAGTCTCAAATAGATTAAAAGTAATCATATAAAATGTAATAGGGTGAAAATACAAAATTTTGTTATAAGAAAAATTAATTTTAAAATAACAAATTATATTTACTTTTTTTTACGTCCGAATTGGTTCAAATTTGGTACACACGTTGGTTTTCTAAGTCACTCGGACGAAAACCATAAATATGCGTGTTACAGTGTCATGTTTTAACACGCACTCTATAACAAATCTATTATGTGTTTAAGAAAATAAAAACGAAGGTAAAATTTCCATCCATGAATAATTTGTATATTGATAAAACTTTAAAGATTGCCTTTATGACCCCGAAAAATGTTTGTACTATGGGGTATTATTGTTTAATATATACGAGAAGCCCGGTACGGCAGCTACGTATTTAATAAAATAAGGACACATTCAGTTTCCATATTCGCATAGTATACAATCGGTGCCACCTACTGCCCAGCTGGCCGGCCAAAGTCAAGGTTGCACTATTATTAGTCGGAGTTAATATAGCTCTACTCTGAGTATTTATGCTGCACTAACGACGACCATTCTGGCAATTCGTTTATTTCAGACGCGAGTCGAATCTAGCGTTATTACATTTATTAGGTAAAAAGTGGTCGCTGTATAATGTATTTGCCTCCAGTGTATCGTAAACTGCTTACTCGTGAAAGAAGTTTCAGATCCTTTATTGCCGGATCTAAAAATTCTAGGCTTCCTACGAGTTTTGTAAAGAAATCCATATATACTAGTGGACATGGCAATGCTTCGCTATTACTTGATTTACCTAACCTAAAATTATATTAAATTTTTGATCCAAATCAGTTGTTGATCAAAAGCAGCTGTTGATCAAAATCAGCTGTTTTAAGCTTTTCATACGAACAGCTGTTTTTTGTGCCCCTGATAAAATCAAAAGAAATCTTTCTTCTTCTTCCTTAAGATTAACATGGCAACTTTGAGGGCCACTGGAGCGAAGACCTTAACATACATTGAGCTCATTTTAAGGGAAGCACAACTTCAGAGTGAGCTCTGTAAAATGACACCAAAAACATCAAAATCGGTTAAAAACTCTAGGAGGAGTTCTACTCACAAAATAACCCCTAGCAAATTAATTATGTATATAGATATAAACCAAATACGACTTACTCACTCACTCACGCACTCACCGACTCATCACGAAATCTCAAAAACTACTGAACGGATTGGAACGAAATTTGGTATGTAGCTTCCTCTAGGGCTATAGGTGCTCACTAAGTAAGGGTTTCAAAAAATTCGAAATCTTAGGGGGGGGGGTTTGGGAGTTCAAAGTTACTAAAAAAACCACCGAACAGATTGGAATGAAATTTGGTATGTAACTTCCTCTAGGGCTATAGGTTCTGGCTAGGAAAGGTTTTTTTTAAAAAATTCGAAATTTTAGGGAGTTTGGGGGTTCAAAGTTATTAAAAAAACCCATAAAAATACATAGTATAATATATTTATTGGTACATTTTTTTTTAATATACATTTAACTTTGATTTCTCTATAGATCCATGCAAATCCGGATCGGGGCATCTATCTATATATTTTGCTGCCCCGATGTAGCCTATATCTAATGAATATCTAATGTATATCTAATTTTCATCATATCTAATGAACGTTTTGTCTAAAAATGGTGAATTCTCAAACAATATATACTATTTACGAGATAGATATTCCAGTTAAACAAAATATTGTACGGTTACGAGTCTTACGAATTTTTTTTGAAAGGTTTAAAATATTGGTAAATTGTATTTTGTTGCCTACAGACTGATCACGATTTCTTAAAATGTATATAGCCTTGAAACAAGAAACCTGGCACAAATAACTGTACCTTGCCCCTCCCTCACTTTCCCACTCACTGACCACAAGGCACTGGTGCATCAGTTGGGCTCATCATTTTTATGTTCTTATTCCACTAAACCCTTCTATTCCTGATACTCCCGTTCCCTCTTATATCGCGGAGGATAATATTGGGGAAATTGGGCAGCTTTTTAGACAATGATCTCCAAAACTCCCCGTCGACAGAACCGTGTTTGTCATCTGATACTGTTGAGTCAGATCATTGTTCTATTGTTCAAACCACCCAGAAAAGTGAAAAAAACGGCGAAAACGGTTTTCTAACACTAATCGTGCTAAAGCACACAGGGAATCTGTCAAAAGATACGATGCAAAAATCCCTCCGTAAATAGCGAGGCTGTAAAAAGATACAATAAAAAATCCTGCCGTGCATCGTGAGGCTTCCAAAAAGTACAGTCAACAAAATCCCCAGGTAAAAATGGCCACCGTTCAAAAATACAGTTCTAAAAGATGTCACATGAAGATGTTCCATGGTCTGAAAAGTCAATGTCAGGGTTTCACTACAACTGCAACACCGATTATCACAAAGACAAAACAGTTGAACCAGGTCCTATGACGACATGTAAATGGTGTACAGCTATGAAGTGGTATAAATGACAAGGTTTAGAACCTACGATTCATATCCTTATGACACACAAAATTACCATCATTTGTCGCATTTATTTCACCAAAATAACTATGCAATAGCGAAGCATTGCCGGGTCAGCTAGTTACGTATAATTATAATGAGCACCCATGCTTCACTACGGTAATGACTTTTGAACAATTATAACTTAACTAAGGTATAAGCCTGATTGTATCGTGTAGTTATTTACAAGAATATATTATCACACACATTAATGTATATAGAATTTTCGCATTTTTAGGCTAAAGTTTACGACACGCCAACCCGTCATATTGCGGCAGAGGTACCAACATTTGGAAAAAAATAGCCTAAGCATTGCTTTTCAACCTTTTTGAATATGCGACTCCTTTACAAGTAAAAAAATCTGGCAGCACTCTGGACGTAATCAAATTATATCATTGATTTCAAATAAGACGTATTTTTCGCTGTTTGGGCTGCTTCAATATCCAACTCATTTTTAATTAAATACATCTACAATAATTAAACAATTTAATAATAGGCAGGCATTATTTTATAATTAACATGTTTAGGTATATCAACTAAATTACTAACCGTATTACATAACTTATATAGGGACACTATTGCAGGAGTATGGAACATAAAGGGGTATCTGAATGTTTTGAAACACAAATGTGCCTAAAACGGGAATGTTTAGCCCGTTGTTGTTCTCACTTTTTTTGAACGACTTGCATGACACTCTTGGTGGAGGCTGTTGTTTTTGACGGGTATTGGGTTCGTGTGCTACTTTATGTTGCCGATGTAGTAATAATGTCAGCAACGCCAGGGGTAAACTAGAAACTTATTGCAGTACATGGAACTTAAAAGTAAATTTAACCAAATAAAAAGTAATGGTTTTTAGGAAGAGGGTAAGTTGGTGACAAATCTATTGAAATTGTAAATAGCTGTAGATACCTAGGGATAGATTTAACAACAAATTTATCGTTTGAAAACCATCACACGGTAAAGCTAGCTTCGGCAAAAGCTACTGCAAATAGCATTTGGTCTAAGTTTATAGGTTGTAAGCAGGTTCCATTATCTGTTTAAAGCAGTTCAACGGGCAACAGTTTGCTATGCAGCTCAAACTTGGGGATACCGCGAGTAAAATACAGCAGAAAAAACATTGCGCTTCTTTGTAAAAAAAATATTGGGTTTGCCGTTAAACGCTCCAAATTATGCGGTGTATATTGAAACAGGACTTGATAAGTTATATTTATTTATATTAAAGCTGCATATTAAATATTTACTTAAGGTATTTGCTACGCAAGATAGTAGAGTGCCTAAAATACTGGTGAGGTGTCCAAAGCTTTTGGTCGCAATTAGGAGACAAAAATGGAGTAGGTTTGTGCAAACGTTTACAATCCTGGAACTCGATGGAATTAAGTCTTTTAATTAAGAAAATTAAAACGGAACGATAAGAAAATTTTTTATTGGCAGCCAAAGGGGGAAAGTACCACAGCATTTATGCAAATTTAAATTTACTTTTTGAGGAAAATGGGTATTTTAATGATAATTTTACAATAAGGGAAATACAATGGATATTTAAGAGTAGGGCAGAATTAATCTTTTTAAACTATAAACCGTGGGTTAAAGGTGGGAATTTCATGTATTCGTTCTGTAAAGGAAGATGTTTTTCATTTTATTGCAGAATGTCCGATATTAGCCGAATTTAGAAAGTCTTGCTTTCATCGAAAGATATTGTCTAAAGCAGAGTTTGAGGAATTTATTAATGGTAGGGATTGGTCAAGTCGGTTCAAAATGCATTGCGGTACAGATGGAGTCTTATAAAAGAGTTGAATTTTTCTTAATGTTTATTTTTGTTATTAGATAATAAGTTAATTTTGTTGATAATTTTGTTATTAGTTGTATGAATGGGCGTTAGAAATGACAATACAGAAAATATTAATTCGATCAATTGTTTATTTTGTTTCTTTATAATTGTGTGAATGTGTATACATATAATTTTAATAGTGTTTGTGTCTAGTGTTCTAAGAACAAGTGATGTTTAAGTTTACTTAATGGTATTTTGATATATTTGTGTGTTTGTATATACATGTAGCAACGCTTATGTTTAATGAGTTAAAAATGTCAACCTAACAGACGGCCGTATGGCTATTGTTAAATATATGTTAAACAGCTAATGTTGCTGAAATAAGTTAATATAAATAAAGCATATTTTCTATTATATATTCTAAAAATTATAATATGCAGTGTGTTTCGCGAGAGGTTGGCACAACCTCAGGAGATGATAAGAGACCTAAAAAAATGTTTCACATGAACATAGTCCAGAAAATCTTCGTTTTCGAGTTATCCGCCATTTTTTTAACAAAATACTTAATATTTTTGGAAATAGAAAATATATTGACTTCAAATTTGGTGTACACATTTTTTACGTAAACGTTTATGACTGTACGAAAAACAAGGACGTTCTTTCTAATATTTTTAAAATGGCGGCCGTTTAAAATGTTTAACGTCAAATACCTCAAAACCGCTAACTTTACAAAAACTTTACAAAATAAAAAAAAAATTACATTGTTAATGACAAACACAACTGTTTTTTTATTTTGTCTGTAGCTCAAAGGATAACAGAGATATTGGCAAAAAATACTAAAAAATCTTATGTATTTTCATTTTCATGTTTGTGTTTTTTTTTTTGTAATTGATGTCTTCCGAATAAAGAGAAAAGAAGAATATCCAGAGCTGGCAAGGGAAGCTTTGAGATTATTAGTGCAATACGCCTTTTGCAATTAGTGTGAACTAACTTTCTCTTCAATGGTGAACATAAAAACTAACACGCGAAATAGACTTCAACTGATTTGGTTATTTGCGTCTCAAAAATAGAACCACGAATCGACAAATTATTAAAAAATAAACAGGCACAGCCTTCTCACTGAAATTGTTGTTTTTTTATTGTTGTGTAGTACGCTACACTTGCTTTGTATTTTTCCTGGCTTGCGAACCCCCCCCCCCCCCCCCCCCATCAAACCTATGCGGCCCCCCTGGGGGTCGTGACCCACAGGTTGAAAAACACTGGCCTAAAGTATTTACTTACAGTCTCTAGTCAAAGTGCATAAGTAGCTATCCCTTGTTATTTTCCTTTAAAAAAGATCGTCTTTTACAAAGATATCAGAAGGGTGGCGAGTTGTAAGCTTACGTACATTTTGCATGTTCCGTACACACGGCGAAATTTAATCCTAATTTTAAAATTTGGTAATTTTGTCGTCTTATCTATATCTATACTAATATGATAAAGAGGTAAAGTTTGTTTTTTTGTTTTTTGTTTGTATGTAGGGGGTAATCTCTGGCACTACTGAACCGATTGAAAAAATAGTTTTACTAATAAAAAGCTACACTATCCCTGAGTAACATAGGCTAT
Source organism: Philaenus spumarius (assembly GCA_018207615.1). Taxonomy (NCBI): domain Eukaryota; kingdom Metazoa; phylum Arthropoda; class Insecta; order Hemiptera; family Aphrophoridae; genus Philaenus; species Philaenus spumarius. The sequence continues at coordinate 17,705 of JAGFPH010004006.1, read as the reverse complement.
AATTCATTTCGATAAAAACCCTTTTTTATTTCAATATTTGTAAATTTAGTCGGAAAAACTTCTTACGTTAGGTCTAGACTGATAAATCAATACATGTATTTACATTTATTACCATAGCAATCAATTGAATAAAATAACAGATAACAGCTGTTTGCTCTAACATTTCCATAAACAGTTAATTTCAAACTTTGTATTTCTAACTTTTAGGTTAGGTTTTTATTAAAGTGTAGACCTGAGCCTTGCTGGTTCTTTTAACCTTTGTTATAACTGCTGTTATAAAATATACAAAATAATTTGATTTGAACATTTAACATTATTTACCGTCTTAGCTTTGGGGTTATTATTAATCCTACTCATTTATTATAAAGAAAACATAACATGATTATGTGTATAGAAGGTACCAAAGGGGTTGGAGTGCGGAGCACGCATGGGTTTCCCCTAGTTGTCAATAAATATTTTACAACAGAACAAAATCACACGGTTTGAAAACGAACACACTTATAAAGGTCTAATAGTTACATAAAGGTTACATTTGCTGTTTACTGTACAGGAAAATGAGTCAAAAACTGGATCAGCCGTCTAATCATTACAAGTACGTAGTGAGATTTCACTAATAACCGATCAACTATAAAGTTGGAAGTACAAAATGACTATAAAACTCACCACAACGGTTTAAGGCATTGTTCTATTATCTTATCTTATTAAACGAGCAATTCTTGTATATTTATATATTCTTGTATATTGTCTAAAAGATGTGGGCGATCGAGCACCGCTCAGTATTTTTTTATTTTTTTTTTTTAATGTATGTAAATACGAATTGCATACTGAATAAATATGAATATTTTTCGATCTTACGTACATATGAAATGTTTATTTAAATTTTAAAAAACATAAGTGTAATTAGTTCTAACATTTTATTAGATTTTTTTGCAGATATAAGACCTAGCGCATTCGAATCCTGACGTCCAAAAACCTCTATAGGTACATGTAGGTTATGTAACCTATCCATCGAATAGGCCACATTTGATATTGTTTATGTTTTTTTAGAAATAACAAATAATAATTATAATCATTAGATAATGTAGAACATCTTTATATAAATGCAAAAAATGCAGAAACAGGTGAAAAGGTTTTCAGAACGGTTAATAACAGCTCAAAAATAATGTTTTAGTTACATTTGGTGTTTGAATAATGAAACAAGTTGAAAATTATGCCACCTGATACATTGTTAATGGTTTATGTTTGTTAAATAGTATATAAACATCTGGAGCTAAAATTAATAGATTAACATATGTTTGTAAAACATCTTTGTTGTATCTATAATGTTAGATCGCCTATACTTAGTGACTTCAAAGGTGGCATATAAAAGAAGTTAACAGTTTAAATTATATGCTCATTTTTCCGAGTTTATGCGCATTTTTTCAGATATAAGAGCTAGCGCATTCGATTCCTGACGTCAAAAAACCCCTATATGCAAATTTTCATCAAAATCGTTAGAGCCGTTAGCGAGATCCCCGAAATAAATTTATAAACAAATATACAAGGATTGCTTGTTTAATTAGCTGTATAAACTATAATTAGAATTAACACATTTAAAGTAACAACATTAGACATTCAAATTTTGCGAAGTATAGCAATGTTTCAGCTTTAAATTTATATATAAGTTAAGATTGTACGTAGAATGGTACTCTCAAACTAAAAGCGAGTTTAGACAAAAATTCTACCTTATGGGGAATTTTTAGGACTTTAAACTTTGTATTTCTAACAAACATAAATGGAGGAAATTATAAATTTTATATTTTTGAGAAGTATCTGAATGATTGGGCTTTAAATCGGTACATTTGTCGGCGCCCACGTTAACTGGTTCTTTCTAACTGGGACAGTTCCTACAAAAAGTTTTCCCATTTAAATAACATTTCGTAATTTTTTTAACATCAGTTATTTTCAAAATACAGAGGTATTTTTTTATGTTTATATTTTCTGTAAATCTACAGTGTAAAACGTTCAAAATAACACGTCATTGTACAAAGTGGTTGAAAATAACGACGTCATAAAGAAATCCTTCCCAACAATAAATATATAAGATATTGTATAGCAAAACCATTTTGGACTGTTGATTATTTATTTAAAAGGTTTATTAAGATAGTTTGGCTTGTGAGTACTCAATTTTTCAAACAGGAACCCTTATATTAAGAGACGTCAAATTGAAAGACATAATACAAAATTTAAGGCGCTCACGGAATATTGTTTTGGATGATCCCAACCAAAATTGCCGCACGTAAATTTATTTTGTCACAAAAAGCTTCTTAAAATAGTTTAAAGTTTCTGTAACTGATTTGATCAACGTACAGCAAAAACGCATTGCAAATCGTCGATCTAAATTGTTTCCCGTAATTATGTTGAAGTGAGAAGAGAATTGTGCTCCAACCACTACAGCTTGAATACAAACAGCTGGCATTTCCCCATTGTTACGCTCAGCTGTAAAAAAAGGTTGTACAGTGTTGGAGAATTTCTCTTATTTATTTACACAGGTGACATACATTTCATTTCCGCGCCAGTGTTGTGTTACTTCTCCGGTAATATTGTTAAGATCAGGTGTAGCACAGTCGGTACATTCTGCCGCCGAAATCCCGCAAACGTAAAACTAAAACTTATCAACCCAACTTTTGCACCGGGAGTTAAAGAATGCCGACTATCGGTATCAAGAATCAACGTTGACCGGCTGCCAAGGAGCTGCGATGAGGTCCAATAAATGTTTTCCCATGAAACACTACGTACTTCGTGTACCGAGAACTAGGGACTTGGCTGCAGGAGTGTTAGGTCTTGAATAAATCGCGCATGATGTAACACGTACTCAATCAAAGATAGCTTATGTTATGAAAGTTTGTCACGTAAGCAATTATTATACCTTTCCTTTATTGAGTGAATCTGAAAGCACTGCTCTGCCCAGCACAATGACCATCGTGTATTCTACTGTTGTATGTGCCATCAGACCGTCGGAATATCTTTCAAAATATCGCGCACTTAATAATCTAGCTTCAAATAACGCAGAAATTAATAAATATAACGGCAAAGACAAGTTTTTCTAAATTACTGGTACAATAGAATTTTATTTTATATAGGCTCTCTACGGTTTAGCTATTACCTAGCAGTTAAAACCAGTTAACGATCAGTAAAATCTAAACAAACGATCTAACAAATAACAACTACTTACAAGAGCTACGACTATAAATAATCATTAACAGAAAGAAATATTTCAAACCTGAAAAAAAAACATATATGACCATCAACTTAAAGGTAATTATAACGAATAACTTCACACTTTGAGGACAAAATAAAACACCAAAAAGAAAAACTTTAATACCTTCAACTAAACTCAAAACATCCGTATTTTCAAATTTGAATTAGTGAATAAATATCTATTTATTTGTTTTTTTTACAAAATATATTTATAAAAATAAAAAAAAAAACTAAATTACAAACAAATAAATGATACCTGGGACTTTATGTGTAGTCTATACTTATAACCTAATTATTAATAAATTTACACATCAAACATAAAATACACTTAAAAAATAACATAAAATTAATTTGATTTGGCTAAAAGTATAAACCAAGACCAGCAAAACAAACAATACATTTACATAAGGTTACAAAAATAAATAAAAAAAAAAACGAGTTTCGTATCAAAATTACTGTAACCAAGATATTTAAAACAATGTCCGTTATTAAATTAAATTTTCTTAAAAACTAACCCAATTGCTAACCAATAAACTAATATATAAATATACACCCTAACACTTCTCCATCCATCACTCATACATACACTCTCTATTTCTACCAAAATAATGCATATACGTAATTGCCATACCAAATTAAGTAATTTTAATGTTCAAAGCAAACTTTCACTAATTTAATATACCAATATTTAAACGCCCAAAACACGCTATACATATCTACCTCCCCCTCCCCCGCATATACACCTACTCACACACATAAAATCTGAGTACACACAACCAAATCTGTTTTCTACACCCACGCACTAACACATTATTAAGCTTTAATACTATAAAATAGAGAACTTTAAATAAAATTGAAATCCTACATTACATAAAATTATAATTACTAACTTTGTAGGGAGGTTTGTTATCAGTCGAATAACACTAGAACTGTGTGTTCTATCAAAAACAGATTTTTTATAAATGGGAGAATACTCTATTTTGTGTTTTTTATCTCACAACTGGATAATAAAAATAAAATAATCACTATAAAATAGATACGTAAAATTTTAGCATTTTCAGTAGGACCACCTCTAAAAAATATCAACTCTATGTAACTTTAAAAAGTTATTGATTTTTTAGTTTCAAGGCATGAACAAAACACGGCAAACTCTTTAATAAACAATTGTTCCCTCTAGTGTGTTATTGCAACAAAGTAAATGTTGGACGATCATACACGGTGCCAAAAGTTTACGGCTGCGTCATATATTAAATTAAACTAATGCAAACTACTTAATATTTTAATATTTCCGGTTCTATCGTAGTGAGTACTGTCATATTGATGGTTTTAGCTGTAGATATAAAGGCTTTCACAAGGATTTACTGCTGCATGCAGAATTGCAAAATAACACAATGAACTTTAAAAGTGACCACAAGATAGAATTATCAAAAAGGTTAGGTTTAGGGTAAGGGGAAATAATAGCTAATAAGAAAAAACAAATCGGTACTAGCGAGTAATGAATATTATTTTAAATGTTATTCAATTTTGAATATACAAGGGTAGTTTCCTCCTCTGGGTTAATTTTTAATGAAATCAAAAAACATATTTTAATGAGAGATTAAGAAAACATACCTACAATCGGTATCACCGATCATTGCCTATTACTTTACGTGCTATACAATTTGGTATATTTAGAGGTAGTTTCATCAACATGAATTAGGTTTAAACTTAAATCAACGCATATTCTAATCAGAGATTAGGAAAACATAAATAAATTCGGTATCACCGATTATTGCCTATTATTTTACATGCTATACAATTTGGAATATTTAGAGGTAGTTTCATCAACATGAATTAGGTTTAAACATAAATCAACGCATATTCTAATCAGAGATTAGGAAAACGTAAATACAATCGGTATCACCGATAATTGCCTATTATTTTACAAGCTATACAATTTGGAATATTTGGAGGTAGTTTCATCCACATGAATTAGGTTTCAATGTAAATCAGAACGCATATTCTAATTAGAGATTAAGAAAACATAAATACAATCGTTATCACCGATTATTGCCTATTATTTTAAATGCTATACAATTTAGAATATTTAGAGGTAGTTTCATCCACATGAATAATTTTAAATGTAAATCAGATTGCATATTCTAATTAGAGATTAAGAAAACATAAATACAATCTGTATCACCGATAATTGCCTATTATTTTACAAGCTATACAATTTGGAATATTTGGAGGTAGTTTCATCCACATGAATTAGGTTTAAATGTACTCAGAACGCATTTTCTAATTAGAGATTAAGAAAACATAAATACAATCGGTATCACCGATAAATGCCTATTATTTTACATGCTATACAATTTTGAATATTTAGAGGTAGTTTCATCACATGAATTAGGTTTAAATGTAAATCAGAACGCATATTCTAATTAGAGATTAAGAAAACATAAATACATTCGGTATCACCGATTATTGCCTATTATTTTACATGCTATACAATTTGGAATATTTAGAGGTAGTTTCATCCACATGAATTAGGTTTAAATGTAAATCAGAACGCATATTCTAATTAGAGATTAAGAAAACATAAATACATTCGGTATCACCGATTATTGCCTATTATTTTACATGCTATACAATTTGTAATATTTAGAGGTAGTTTCATCCACATGAATTAGGTTTAAATTTAAATCAGAACGCATGTTCTAATTAGAGATTAAGAAAACAAAAATATAATCGATACCACCGATTATTACCAATTATTTTACATGCTATACAATTTGGAATATTTGGAGGTAGTTTCATCCACATGAATTAGGTTTAAATGTACATTCATCAGAACGCATATTCTAATTGGAGATTAAAAATCTGGAAATTGGTTGACCGTGCAGGCCAACCCTAGAACTTCCCGCTTAGTTTGAATTTTAAACGCTTAAAAATGAGTTTATTTGTTAAAATACCAAAAAAAGAAAATTTGTGAATTTTTAAACAACGATAACTTTTGAATGCGTCGTTCGATTTTCATTTTTAAAAAAGCATTCTACGCAGTTTTTAAAGCACAAAAAGAAAATGTATAAGTTTATATTCATTGGTTGATAAATCTGGAAGATATGTTAAAAAAATACCAAAAAATACCAAAAAAACAAAAATTTGTGAATTTTTAAACAACGATAACATTTGAATGCGTAGTCCGATTTTCATTTTCAAAAAAGCATTCTACGCACTTTTTAAAGCACAAAAAGAAAATGTACAGGTTTATATTGATTGGTTGAGAAATTTGGAAGATATGTTAAAAAAATACCAAAAAATACCAAAAAACGAAAATTTGTGAATTTTTAAACAACGATAACTTTTGAATGCGTCGTCCGATTTTCATTTTCAAAAAAGCAGTCGACGCAGTTTTTTAAGCACAAAAAATGTATACATGGTTTTATCAAGATTTTTTCGCACGCTTTAAAGTTATTTTTAAAAAACATGAAAATTTCAAAAAAAAATTAGGTTATTTTTTTTAATTTCTTCGGATTGGCTCGATGGATTAACTCTCAAATCTAATCAGATCTAAGTTTTGATACACCCTTTCGAATGACATGTCGTAGAATTCAATCGGTTGATTAGTTTTTGAGAAACTGTACGACAAAAATTTATTTACACACATACATCCACACACACACACACACACACACACACACACGGTCGGACACCTCGGCGGGAATAGTCAGAATGGCTTCCTGGGACCTCAAAACGTGGAGATTTAATGAAAACTCGACTTTCGAAAATCGGACCGAAATCAATAACTTCCCTTTATTGGTAGCGGGAAGTTAAAAAAACATAAATATAATATGATTCACGTCGATATAATTTAAATGGATTTATATATCAATGTAAAACCTCTGCTATACCTATTATGACACTCTATATGGTGTTTAAGGGGGTTAAAATGTTGCCTCCTTTTTGAAAGGGAGGATAA
>JAGFPH010004006.1:0-10404 GCA_018207615.1 Philaenus spumarius | reverse complement strand
ATAGGTTCTGGCTAGGAAAGGTTTTTTTTAAAAAATTCGAAATTTTAAGGAGTTTGGGGGTTCAAAGTTACTAAAAAACCCCATAAAAATACATAGTATAATATATTTATTGGTAAATTTATCCCATGCAAATCCGGATCGGGGCATCTATCTATATATTTTGCTGCCCCGATGTATATATATCATCATATCTAATGAACGATTTGCCTAAACATGGTGAATTCTCAAACAATATATATCTATTTACGAGATAGATATTCCAGTTAAACAAAATATTGTACGGTTACGAGTCTTACGAAATTTTTTTGAAAGGTTTAAAATATTGGTAAATTGTATTTTGTTGCCTACAGACTGATCACGATTTCTTAAAATTTATATAGCCTTGAAACAAGAAACCTGGCGCAAATAACTGTACCTTGCCCCTCCCTCACTTTCCTACTCACTGACCACAAGGCACTGGTGCATCAGTTGGGCTCATCATTTTTATGTTCTCATTCCACTAAACCCTTCTATTCCTGATACTCCCGTTCCCTCTTATATTGCGGAGGATAATATTGGGGGAATTGGGCAGCTTTCAGACAATGATCTCCAAAACTCTCTGTCGACAGAACCGTGCTTGTCATCTGATACTGTTGAGTCAGATCATTGTTCTATTGTTCAAACCACACAGAATCGTGGGAAAAAACGGCGAAAACGTTTTTCTAACACTAATCGTGCTAAAGCACATAGGGAGTCTGTCATAACCGTATTACAGAACTCATATAGGGACACTATTGCAGGAGTATGGAACAAAAAAGGGGTATCTGAATGTTTTGAAACACAAATGTGCCTGAAACGGGTATGTTTAGCCCGTTTTTGTTCTCACTTTTTTTGAACGACTTGCATGACACTCTTGGTGGAGGCTGTTTTTTTGACGGGTATTGGGTTCGTGTGCTACTTTATACTGGCGATGTGGTAATAATGTCACCAACGCCAGGGGTAAACTAGAAACTTATTGCAGTACATGGAATTTAAAAGTAAATTTAACCAAATAAAAAGTAATGGTTTTTAGGAAGAGAGTAAGTTGGTGACAAATCTATTGAAATTGTAAATAGCTGAAGATACCTAGGGACAGATTTAACCCCAAATTTATCGTTTGAAAACCGTCACACGGTAAAACTAGCTTCGGCAAAAGCTACTATAAATAGCATTTGGTCCAAGTTTATAGGTTGTAAGTATGTTCCACTATCTGTAAAGTTAACTTGGTAAATCAGTTCAACGGGCAACAAACAGTTTGCTATGCAGCTCAAATTTGGGGATACCGTGAGTACAAACAGCAGAAAGAACGTTGCGCTTCTTTGTAAAAAAAATTATTGGGTTTGCCGTTAAACGCTCCAAATTATGCGGTGTACAGGACTTGATAAGTTATATTTATTTACATTAAAGCTGCATATTAAATATTTACTTAAGGTATTTGCTACGCAAGATAGTAGAGTGCCTAAAATACTGGTGAGGTGTCCAAAGCTTTTGGTCGCAATTAAGAGACAAAAATGGAGTAGGTTTGTGCAAACGTTTACAATCTTGGAACTCGATGGAATTAAGTCTTTTAATTAAGAAAATTAAAACGGAACGATAAGAAAATTTTTTATTGGCAGCCAAATGGGGAAAGTACCACAGCATTTATGCAAATTTAAATTTACTTTTCAAGGAAAAGGGGTATTTTAATGATAATTTTACAATAAGGGAAATACAATGGATATTTAAGAGTAGGGCAGAATTAATCTTTTTAAACTATAAACCGTGGGTTAAAGGAGGGAATTTCATGTATTCGTTGTGTAAAGGAAGATGTTTTTCATTTTATTGCAGAATGTCCGATATTAGCAGAATTTAGAAAGGCTTGCTTTCATTGAAAGATATTGTCTAAACCAGAGTTTGAGGAATTTATTAATGGTAGGGATTGGTCAAGTCGGTTCAAAATGCATTGCGGTACAGATGGAGTCTTATAAAAGAGTTTAATTTCTCTTAATGTTTATTTTGTTATTAGATAATAAGTTAATTTTGTTAATAATTTTGTTATTAGTTGTATGAATGGCTGTTAGAAATGACAATACAGAAAATATTAATTTGATCAATTGTTTATTTTGTTTCTTTATAGTTGTGTGAATGTGTATATACATATAATTTTAATAGTGTTTGTGTCTAGTGTTCTAAGAATAAGAGATGTTTAAGTTTACTTAATGGTACTTGATATATTTGTGTGTTTGTGTATACATGTAGCAATGCTTATGTTTAATAAGTAAAAATGTCAACCTAACAGACGGCCGTATGGCCCTTGTTAAAAATATGTTAAAAGCTAATGTTGCTGAAATAAGTTAATATAAATAAAGCATATTTTCTATTCTATATTCTAAAAATTCTAATATGCAGTGTGTTTTGCGAGAGGTTGGCACAACCTCAGGAGATGATAAGGGACCTAAAAAATTGTTCACATGGACATAGGTCCAGAAAAGCCTTGTTTTTGAGCTATCCGCCGTTTGTTTTTAACAAAATACTTAATATTTTTGGAAATAGAAAATATATTGACCTCATATTTGGTGTACACATTTCTTACGTAAACGTTTATGACTGTACGAAAAACAAGAACACGTTCTTTCAAATATTTTAAAAATGGCGGCCGTTTAAAATGTTTAATGTCAAATACCTCAAAAACAGCTAACTTTACAAAAACATTACAGAATTCAAAAAACAATTCCATTGTTAATGACAAACACAACTGTTTTTTTTTTTATTTTTGTCTGTTGTAGCTCAAAGGCTAACAGAGATATTGGCAAAAAATACTAAAAAATCTCAGCCTTTCATCTTCATGTTTGTGTCTTTTTTTTTAATTGATGTCTTCCGAATAAAGAGAAAAGAAGAATATCCAGAGCTGGCAAGGGAAGCTTTGAGATCATTAGTGCAATTCGCCTTTTGCAATTAGTGTGAACCAAATTTCTCTTCAATGGTGAACAGGCACAGTCTTCTCAATGAAATTGTTGTATTTTTATTGTTGTGTAGTAGGCTACACTTGCTTTTTAATTTACCTGGCTTGCGACCGCGTTCCCCCCCCCACCCGTCAAACCTATGCGGCCCCCTGGGGGGTCGTGACCCACAGGTTGAAAAACACTGGCCTAACGTATTTACTTACAGTCTCTAGTCAAAGTGCATAAGTAGCTATCCCTTCTTATTTTCCTTTAAAAAAGGTCGACTTTTGCAAAGATATCAGAAGGTTGGCGCGTTGTAAGCTTACGTACATTTTGCATGTTCCGTACACACGTCGAAAATTAACCCGAATTAGATACATTATAAAATTTGGTAACATTATCATCTTATCTATACTAATACAGTATTATAAAGAGGTAAATTTTGTTTGATTGTATGTAGGGGGTAATCTCTGGAACTACTGAACCGATTGAAAAAATAGTTTTACTAATAAAAAGCTACACTATCCCTGAGTAACATAGGCTATAATTCATTTCAATATTTTTTATGTCAATATTTGTAAATTTAGTCGGAAAAATCTTAGGTTAGGCCTAGACTGATTAATCAACACATGTATTTACATTTATTACCATAGCAACCAATTGAATAAAATAACAGCTGTTTGTTTTAACATTTCCATAAACAGTTAATTTCAAACTTTGTATTTCTAACTTTTAGGTTAGGTTTTTATTAAAGTGTAGACCTGAGCCTTGCTGGTTCTTTTAACCATTTTTATAACTGCTGTTATAAAATATACGAAATAATATTATTTGAACATTTAACATTATTTACCGTCTTAGCTTTGGGGTTATTATTAATCCTACTCCTTTATTATAAAGAAAACATAACATGATTATTTGTACAGAAGGTTCCAAAGGGGTTAGAGTTCGAAGCACGCAGGGGTTTCCCCTAGTTGTTAATAAATATTTTACAACTGAACAAAATCACACGGTTTGAAAACGAATACACTTATAAAGTTCTAATACTTACATAAAGGTTACATTTGCTGTTTACGGTACAGGAAAATGAGTCAAAAACTTGATCAGCCGTCTAATCATTACAAGCACGTAGTGAGATTTCACTAATAATAGATCAACTATAAGTTGGTAATACAAAATGACTACAAAACTCACGACAACGGGTTGTAGGCATTTACGTGTTCTATTATCTTATCTTATTAAACGAGCAATTGTTATATCTTCTTCTATATATCTATAAAAGCCAAATCCACTGACTCACTGATCACGATTTCTCAAAAGCTACTGAACGGATCGGAACGAAATTTGGTATGTAGCTTCTTCTAGGGCCGTAGGTGCTGATAAGAAAGGGTTTCAAAAAATGTGAAATCTTAAGGGGGGGGGGTCAAAGTTACTAAATCACGATTTCTCTAAAACTACTGAACTGATGGGAATAAAATTTGGTATGTAGCTTCCTCTAGGGCCGTAGGTGCTGATAAGAAAGGGTTTCGAAAAATACGAAAGTTTAGGGAGGGTTTGGGTGGGTCAAAGTTACTAATCACGATTTCTCTAAAACTACTGAACGGATGGGAATAAAATTTTGTATATAGTTTGGTATGTAGCTTCTCTAGGACCGTAGGTGCTGATAAGAAAGGGTTTTAAAAAAATTTGAAATCTTAGGGGGGTCAAAGTTACTAAATCACGATATCTCCAAAACCACCGAACGGATTGGAACGAAATTTGGTATGTAGCTTCCTCTTCGGCCATAGGTGCTGATAAGAAAGGGTTTCAAAAAATTCGAAATCTTAGGGGGGGGCGTGGAGGTCAAAGTTACTTAAAAATAACCACCGAACGGATTGGAATGAAATTTAGTATGTAGCTTCCTCTAAGGCCCTAGGTGCTCGCTAAGAAAGGGTTTTAAAAAATTCGAAAATTTTAAGGGAAGTTTAAAAGGTCAAAGTTACAAAAATCCCCATAAGAAATACATAGTGTAATATATTTTAATTGATATAATATATTTTCTGTTAATATACATTTAACTTTGATTTGTCTATCCGTTCAAAGCTGGATCAGGCCAGCTAGTATTTATATATTCTTGTATATTCTCTAAAAGTTACCTGGGCGACCGAGCATCGCTCAGTATTGTTTTGTTTTTTTTAGGAAAATGTATGTAGATACGAATCGCATACTGAAAAAGTATGAATATTTTTCGATCTTACGTACATATGAAATATTTATTAAAATTTTAAAAAACATAAGTGTAATTACTGCTAACATTTTAGACTATTAGAATTTTTTTGCAGATATAAAACCTAGCGCATTCGAATCCTGACGTCCAAAAACCTCTATAGGTTGTAGGTTATGTAACCTATCCAACCAATAGGCCACATTTGATATTGTTTATGTATTTTAGAAATAACAAATAATAATTATAATCTCATAACCTTTATAGAAATGCAAAGAATGCAGAAACTGGTGTGGTGTAAAGGTTTTCAGAACGGTTAATAACAGCACAAAAATAATGTTTTAGTTACGTTTGGTGTTTGAATAAATAAATAAGTTGAACATTATACCACCTGATACATTGTTAATGATTTATGTTTGTTAACTCTTATCTTATTAAACGAGCAATTCTTGTATGTTTTCTATTCGCCTATACTTAGTGATTTCAAAGGTGGTATATAAAAGAAATTCAGGGTTTAAATTTGATGCGCATTTTTGCATACATAAGACCTAGCGCATTCGATTCCTGACGTCAAAAAACCCCTATATGCAAATTTTCATCAAAATCGTTAGAGCCGTTAGCGATATCCCCGAAATAAATTTATAAACAAATATACAAAGAAATATAAACAAATTACAAATATTACGTTTAAGTAATAACATTTACACATTAAAATTTTGAGTATAGGAAGGTTTAAGCTTTAAATTTATATAAATTTTATGATTGTACTCTCAAACTAAAAAAAAGCGAGTTTAGACAAAATTTCTACCGTATGGAGAATGTTTAGGACTTTAAACTTTGTACTTCTAACAAACATAAATGTAGGAAATTATAAAATTTATATTTTTGAGAAGTATCTGAATGTTTGGGCTTTAAATCGGTACATTTGTCATACTGGCTCTTCCGAACTAAGGAATAGTTCCTACAAAAAGTTCTCCCATTTAAATAACATGGCGTAATTTTTTTTGACCATCAGTTATTTTCAAAATACAGAGGTATTTTTTTATGTTTATATTTTCTGTAAATCTACAGTGTAAAACGTTCAAAATAACACGTCATTGTACAAAGGGGTTGAAAATAACGACGTCATAAAGAAATCCTTCCCAACAATAAATACATAAGATATTGTATAGCAAAACCATTTTGGACTGTTGATTATTTATTTAAAAGGTTTGTTAATATAGTTTGGCTTGTGGGTACTCAATTTTTCAAACAGGAACCCTTATATTAAGACACGTCAAATTGAAAGACATAATACCAAATTTAAGGCGCTCACGGAATATTGTTTTGGATGATCCCAACCAAAATGGCCGCACGTAAATTTATTTTGTCACAAAAAGCTTCTTAAAATAGTTTAAAAGTTTCTGTAACTGATTTGATCAACGTACCGCAAAAACGCATTGCAAATCGTCGATCTAAATTGTTTCCCGTAATTATGTTGAAGTGAGAAGAGAATTGTGCTCCAACCACTACAGCTTGAATACAAACAGCTGGCATTTCCCCATTGTTACGCTCAGCTGTAAAAAAGGTTGTACAGTGTTGGAGAATTTCTCTTATTTATTTACACAGGTGACATGCATTTAATTTCCGCGCCAGTGTTGTGTTACTTCTCCGGTAAAATTGTTAAGATCAGGTGTAGCACATTCTGCCACATTCAGGTGTAGCACATTCAGGTGTTAAGGTCGGTACATTCTGCCGCGGAATGTACCGCAAACGTAAAACTAAAACTTATCAACCCAACTTTTGCCGACTATCGGTATCAAGAATCAACGTTGACCGGCTGCCAAGGAGCTGCGATGAGGTCCAATAAATGTTTTCCCATGAAACATTACGTACTTCGTGTACCGAGAACTAGGAACTTGGCTGCAGGAGTGTTAGGTCTTGAATAAATCGCGCATGATGTAACCATCGATGTATAAACACACTGGATTGCGCGCTGAGTAGTCTGAAAGGTTCGAGAAACGAGCCGGCCGGCGTGGAGCTTCCCCTCCACTGGAGGGATAGACCCGCGGTGGGCAGCGTGATAGATGGACAGTGATACACGTTGTTGTTGTTATATACAGTTCAATTCTTTGATCTATCCTCTACACTTTTTTATAATAATATGTCATTTTTGGGCAGAGGAAATAGTATTCCTAAATTACTATTCAAAACAGGCCTAGTTTTGTTACCAGTCTTGTAGTAGGAACATAAAAACTGGTGTTTTCAAAATAAGAAATTTGAGATTGATCAATACTTTTATACAGTTCTATTTTAGAACTAAATTACGAAACTTTTTTACATTTATGAAAAAAATTACAAAAAATGTTTACTACTTTTTATATAGGCCTAAAGTTGAACTTTTTCCTTTCGTTACTAAACACTAGGGGCTCTGCCCCTGGACGCTTCGCTTCGCTCGCAGTTGGAAAATTCGCTAATGAATCTCGTTAATCTTTGGCTCGTTTGTACATTGGTTTGTAAAATTATGAAACCAGGCTTAAATATATTAACGGTAATTACAAGATTAATTATAACCTCAAATACATGCTTTAGAAACATGAGAAACTTTAATTACGATTTTAGTCCTAGTTCTACTATCTTCTGTCAACTAATGTTTTGAAACCAGGACTAAATATACAGTAGTAAACATAACCTCAATACTATGTTTCAGAAATGAGCCAGGCCTATATTACAAAATTGACTATTAGAATTTATCCATTATCCATAGTTACGACTAGTTTACTATAAAAATAAGTGTTACATACTGTATAACAATTAAATATTGTTTAGAAATTAAAATGATTATTTTATAAATAATGTTTGGTGCCGTTGTTGAAGCTGAGCAAAATAAATTAAAACATTTGTGAGCGTTGCATTAACTTTGAATGCTTCACGTGTTGTTGCTGTCCCTCCAGTGGTAGGGGAAGCGGCTAGGCCAGCCGGACCGTATTCAATACACGCAGCCAGCGATCCAGTGTGTTTATACATCGATGGATGTAACACGTACTCAATCAAAGATAGCTTATGTTATGAAAGTTTGTCGCGTAAGCAATTATTATACCTCTCCTTTATTGAGTGAATCTGAAAGCACTGCTCTGCCCAGCACAATGACCATCGTGTATTCTACTGTTGTATGTGCCATCAGACCGTCGGAATATCTTTCAAAATATCGCGCACTTAATAATCTAGCTTTAAATAACGCAGAAATTAATATCTATAACGGCAAAGACAAATTTTTCTAAATTACTGGTACAATAGAATTTTATTTTATATAGGCTATCTACGGTTTAGCTGTTACCTAGCAGTTAAAACCAGTTAACAATCAGTAAAATCTAAACAAATGATCTAACAAATAACAACTACTTACAAGAGCTACGACTATAAATAATCATTAACAGAAAGAAATATTTCAAACCTGAAAAAAACATATAGGACCATCAACTTAAAAGTAATTATAGCGAATAACTTCACACTTTGAGGACAAAATAAAACACAAAAAGAAAAAGTTTAATACCTTCAACTAAACCAAAAACATCAGTATTTTCAAATTTGAATTAATGAATAGATATCTAGTTATTATTTTTTTTTTTTACAAAATATATATATAAAAATAAAGAAAAAACCTAAATTACAAACAATGATACCTGTTAGGGACTTTATGTGTATACTTATAAACTAATTATTACTAAATTTACACATCAAACATAAAATACACTTAAAAAAATAACATTATAATATTAATTTGATTTGGCTAAAAGTATAAACCAAGACCAGCATAACAAACAATACATTTACACGATGTTACAAAATTCAATAAAAAAAAAACGAGTTTCGTATCAAAATTACTGTAGACTAAGGTATTTAAAACAATGTCAGTTATTAAATTTCATTTTCTTAAAAACTAACCCAATTCCTAACCTATTTATAAATTAATATATAAATATACACCTTAACACTTCTCCATCCGTCACTCATATATACACTCTCTATTTCTACCAAAATAATGCATATACGTAATTACCATACCAAATTAAGTAATTTTAATGTTCAAAGCAAATTTTCACTAATTTAATATACCAATATTTAAACGCCCAAAACACGCTACATACAGATACCCTCCCCCTCCCCCGCATATACACCTACTCACACACATAAAACTTGCGTACACACACCCACACAACCAAATCTGTCTTCCACACCCACGCACTAACACATTATTAAAATTTAATACTATAAAATAGAATACTTTAAAAAACAAATTCAAAACCTACATTATATAAAATTATAATTACTAACTTTGAAGGGAGGTTTGTTATCAGTCGAACAACACTTTAACTGTTTGTTCTATGAAAAACAGATTTTTTATAAATGGGAGAATACTCAATTTTTTGTTTTTTATCTCACAACTGGATAATAAAAATAAAATAATCACTATAAAATAGATACATAAAATTTTAGCATTTTCGGTAGGTCCATCACTAAAAAATATCAAATTTATGTAATTTTAAAAAGTTACTGATTTTTTAGTTTCAAGGCATGAACAAATCACGGCAAACGCTTTAATAAACAATTGTTCCCTCTAGTGTGTTATTGCAACAAAGTAAATGTTGGACGTTCATACACGGTGCCAAAAGTTTACGGCTGCGTCTTATATTAAATTAAACGAATGCAAACTACTTAATATTTTAATATTTCCGGCTCTATCGTAGTGAGTACTGACTTATTAATGTTGTTAGCTGTAGATATAAAGGCTTTCACAAGGATTTACTGCTGCATGCAGATTTGCAAAATAACACAATGAACTTTAAAAGTTACCACAAGATAGAATTATCAAAAAGGTTAGGTTTAGGATAAGGGGAAATAATAGCTAATAAGAAAAAACAAATCGGTACTAACGAGTAATGAATATTATTTTAAATGTTATTCAATTTTGAATATACAAGGGTGTTTCCTCCTCTGGGTTAATTTTTAATGAAATCAGAACACATATTTTAATGAGAGATTAAGAAAACATACCTACAATCGGTATCACCGATTATTGTCTATTATTTTACATGCTGTAAAATTAGGAGGTAGTTTCATCAACATGAATTAGGTTTAAACATAAATCAACGCATATTCTAATCAGAGATTAGGAAAACATAACTACAATCGGTATCACCGATCATTGCCTATTACTTTACGTGCTATACAATTTGGTATATTTAGAGGTAGTTTCATCCACATGAATTAGGTTTAAATCTAAAT
>JAGFPH010004005.1:104516-122383 GCA_018207615.1 Philaenus spumarius | reverse complement strand
AGGTTTTATTTTATCTGACTTAAAAATGGTAGTTATTTTAGACTTCCATGTTATTCAAATGAGAAAATACCGATTAAAGAATAATTTATGGAATGTGAACATTCAAACTAGCATCTGCCGTATCAGCTAAACAGACTGTTAATAGTGATGGCGCCTTTTATTAGTAACCATATAAAGTACAATATAAAAGTTGTTTTAATCTATTTTTCGTCAATAGCGGGGAACAAGCTTTAAAATTATGCTTGATAGTTAATAGTGATGAAGAATTAAGGGACTAATCGCTTAGCGATAAAAAAACACCTTTGAGAAATAATACATAAGGATTATAAGAACATATTTATTTATTTGTCTAGTAGACTAACATTCTTGCCACAAAGCTCTAGTAAAGCTGATGTGACAGTTAAAAATCAAAACTATACTTTACAATCATCTTGCATAACACACAATACCTTAATAGCCTAATGGTTACTTATTCAATACGGATCATCGAAAAAAACAAACATGCCATTTATATATACAATAACAAATACAAACAACAAATAGCAAATATGTCTTTAATTGGTATATATCTTTATATCTAAAACTAAAACTGAACTTGTTCTTTCCTGCGACTGATAATAGGCCTACTTACTACTAAATAAATATAACATAATCGTAGTTACAATACATGCTTGTTTTCCTTATGCGACACACAGCCTACTCAACAAGTACTTTTTACATTTACCTTCTTGTTTTCCAAAGATAGATATTTTATACAATACAAATATATATATACACACTTTTAAACATTCATTTACATATTATTTATCTTTCTTATTCTCTCTCAAACCCACACACATACCATTCATTATACAAAAAAATAATAAATAATAATAATAAACACACATAAACATTAATATACATATTATCTCTCTTTCTCACTCCCAAACACACACATATACTATTCATACATCTTTGGTCAGTCCGATCTGTGGTTCGAAGTTGGCCGGTGGATTATTACCAGCAAAACACATCGCCCTCTATCCACTCTGTCACCCGTGTTCATAGTTGTCATAACCCAAGACGAAACCATGCCATAGCCATTATCTTGTCCCTTCTGTTAAGGTTATGTAAATATTTTGCTGGCTTAAAAACTTTTCTATATTTTAGTTTCAGAAGTTCTAGCGATAAGAACATTAATTAACACTCATCAAACATTCTTCTGAAGAACTTACCAAACCTCTTCAGGTTTTAATAAATTCTTCATTCTCGGAAGGTAAATTCCCAAGTAGATTAATATCTGCTAAGGTCCTTCCTTTATTTAAAAAGGGTGAAAGAAATGATACTAATTAACAAACCCATTTCGATGCTCCCGGCACTTAGTAAAGTTTTTGAAAAACTGTTTCTAATGCAGCTTCTTAAATATTTAGATAAATTTAATATTCTTTGTTTTAGCCAATATAGCTTTCAAATAGGAAAGTCCACAATCGATGCAGTAGTCAAGTTGGACTACTGTCAAGTTGCAGACTTCTTATTGGAAGGTCTTGATAAGAAAAGGGAGGTTATGAGCATCTTCCTGAACCTTTCTAAAGCTTTTGATTGTGTTAATTTTAATTTGTTACTTAAGAAATGCGAAAATATTGGTATTATAGGGATTCCATTACTATGGATAAACTCATATCTCTCCAATAGAACAAAGCGTGTTAATGTTGCAGGAAGGCTGTCTAAAGAGACTGAGCTGAGACAAGGAGTCAGTTCTCGGCCCAGTGTTATTTTTTCTCTATATTAATGATTTGTCATCATCAGTACACGCGGATAGGGTAATTCAATTTGCTGATGATACAACACTATGTTTTCAAGCAGATTCTGTTTAACAATTGGAGCAGAAGGCTTTTATACAAGTCAATGCTACTATACAGTATTTCGCTGAAAACTATTTAACAATCAATCCATGTAAAACTAAGTACATAAACTTCAGTAGAAAGCATAGCTCAAATCTGACACCAAGTGTCATGCTAGGTGATAGTATAATTGAAGAAGTGCAATTAATACAATTTTTGGGTCTTCTAATTGATGACAAGATGAACTGGAATGACCACATTAGCAATATCAGTGCAAAAATTAGCTCAGGTATATTTGTACTGTTTGAAGCCATACTGTGGTAGATCGATACTTTTAACAGCCTATTATGGGCTAGTGTATCATTATTTGAACTATGGAGTTCTTATTTGGGGAAACTCATCAGTCCAGAACATGAAAAGAGTGTTTGTCTTGTAAAAAAGAGCAATAAGGCTTATTGCAGGGCTACATAAAAGACAAGATTGTAAAAACTATTTCAAGAATTATGAAGTACTTACACTTCCATGTATTTACATACTTGAAGTGTTGCTTTTTTTTTAAATTCAAGTGTGATCATGTCCAAAATATGGATATACACAACTACAGTACTAGACAAGCTTGTGAGTATCGTGCCAGACAGTACAGGTTAAATTTATACAGTAAACCTCCCTCACAAGCTGGTGCAAAGTTCATGAACAAGCTTCCTAAAAGCATTCAAAATTCCCCAAACTACAGGATTTTTAAAAACAGTCTTAGACAATTTCTATTGTCTGGATCCTTTTACTCGGTGGAAGAGTTTGTGCATCACGATACTATTTTGTGATAGATGTGATCTCTTTTTTTTTGCAAAGCGTTTTAACTTTTTAAATTATTATCTTATTAACTTAATTTTTTGTATTTGTGTTCATTATTGTATATTTTGCTCTATTTTTTTGTACTACTTGTTGTTTAATTGTATTTTGTGGATATTGTTCCAGTGTGTTGTGATATGACTTGTTTTATACAAATTATTTTTGTCAAAGAAACCAATAAATGAAATGAAAATGAACATATTAGTATTATTAGTATAAAGTAACTTTGGTCTAGGGCAATATTGATAAACGACAAATAAATGTGTGTTGACTCGATTACTCTCAGCTACAAAAGAAACGAGGAAGAAATTGATGTTATAAAATGTAACTATTTTGTTTCTCGTACGTATTCTGTAAAGTTAACAATTTTAAAGATATTCTTCAGGAAATATTTTAAATTACCGTAATTTCTCATTTGCCAAATTTATACGATGTCTCCAAATGTATATTTCCAAAGCTACAATATATTTCAGTTAAAATATAGTTTGTTTGGGAAAGAAATTTTTAGTAGCTATGGTTGTTTGAACTGTTTTAAATTCTTTTGATGAAAATAATGCTTCGGTATAGTACGACACTTCCTTCTGGAACATTCTGAATACATTCAAATTAACTCAGTGCACACCGTGAGAAAATATATTACATTATTTTACCGAAAGTAAATGTTTGGTTTCTGTTGTCCTTCACACAAGGTCATCTCGATTTGAACTTTTTAAATACTACTCTAAACAAATTTTGTTGTTGAACATGTGTACATTTCACTAACAATTTATTTTGTGTCTAATTGTTGTACTCCAAGTACTAAATAAATGTAAAACAATTTACAAGAAAAAGTTAAATAACACATTGAACTATTTATGAAGTGCAAACAGAATTTTCAGACGAAGTGCGAACAGAATATTCAAGTAAGCAGATAAATAAGGGTCATTTTAATGGTGATAGTAAAAGGAACTTAAAATGTAGAATCCAGGATTCTATCAAATCCTTGTTCAAGTCACGACTTCGATAATGTTGTGGAGGACATTAAATTACGACTATGCTTTAACTGAATAGAGTAAGGTTAAATCAACTAAGATTACATGAAAAACGGTTTATAAAAAACAAAAGGTCAGTGTTTTATAGTTTTATCAAAGAGTTCACAAATATAATTTCTGTGAAATTCAAATGAGATTTACTGATCTTTTATAATGACTTATTTTTGGCGCTTTATCTAAATATAAATAATTATTCATAATTCATTTGAAGTAAACGTGTCAATGCTGTATTTTCTCATTGCGAAATTTAATTTAGATCTGCCTTGTCGAAATTTAATAAAGATCCTTGTTCGGATCAGACCAAATTTATTCTAAAATGTACACATTTATTTTGCCAACCTTTTAGCTTGCTCCTCAGTCCTTGAATATCCTTTAGTTTTTAATTGTTGCACTTCCATGTCGTCTTCCGCTTTCAACTTCTTCTTACTTTTTTAAGTTACTCCTACTTACATAGTATCATACATAACTCGCGTTAAAGATTTTTATATTGTAATTTTTATTTTTGTATTTCTTATAATAATGAATTCATATGATGATGGGATTTAACAAATTTTCAACTTGATGCCTTTTTATTTTATTAATGATAAACATAATAATATATGTGTATGTTTTTCGATAAACTTATGATAGTTTTTTTTTTAATTTTAGTAGCATTATGCTATTTAAGTGATGTTTTGATAAATGTGAGTTACTTTTGTTTTTGGTTTCATATTGTGGATTCGTCTACGCATCGGCCATTCCATACTAACCCGTATATTCTGATGCTGTCCCCACCCGTACAAAACATTTCATTCCATCATGCATTATTTTGGAGTGTGAAACATTAAAGCACGTACTAAGATATTTGCATACCGAATTGCATTCGGACGATGTTGGTTGATGATATCCAGACCAATGATATGGTGTTGCCGTTTCTGCATTTTTTAAACGTGATTGGTAATATTCAGAAATATACTAGTTTTGTCCAGATTATCTATTTTATTGTATCTACTAGTTTTGGTAGTGAGCTGTAAATTATCTGTTGAACTTTTGTGCTTATGTGTGTTTGTGTGCGTTCCGATTGTTTAATTTGTGAACATTAATTGAATGCACTTGTTCTCTTGGCGATGGTGAAATCTAAGGAGTTTCAACTTTAATAAAATAAAATCGTTTTTAAAAAGAACCGTCATTGGTTTAATAAGTAACTGGCATTGTAAAACGTAAAATTGATATTAACAGTGTCCTTTTATTTAAAACTATCTGACCCGTGCGAATACTTACCTGATTTAATACATTGATTTAATTAAGTAAACTACGTATTCTTTATTTACGTTGGTTTAATTAAGTAAATTACGTATTCTTTATTTACGTTGGTTTAATTAAGTAAACTACGTATTCTTTATTTACGTTGGTTTAATTTGATAACAGTTTATAACGATTTATAAAGCTTTACGTTGATTTAGTTTTATTGATTTGCATGATAGATTAGATAGATGATAGATGATGATTGATAGATGATAGATTGTACTTGCATGTAGAATGTAAAACATTTCAAACACAGCTGCTATGTTAGTTAAACATATGGTTAATAGATGGCGCCTTTCATTAATAACCGTATGAAGTATAATATAATATTTTTTTATGAAATATGAATTTAAACTGTTTGTCTATTTTTAGTCAATAGCGGGGAACATAAGCTTTGAAATGATACTTGAATAATTAATTTTAATGACGAATAAGGGAGTTATCGCTTAGTGATAAAAACACACCTTTAAAAAATAATATAATATGTAAGGATAGCTTTACATAACGTATCTTTATTTAAACATGAAACAAGTATAAAAAAGTAACTTTTATAAAATCAAATAGTTTTCAGTTGTTATAAAAGCCAAGCAACTACTGTGTGGGAAGGTAAATTTATATTTTCAAATAAAATTGTGCAATAAATGTAACAATGAAATGCCATACTTCCTGTATATATTGTCTGGTATTTGACAGGAACAGGGGATTTAAAAGCAACAACATAATAAAAGCTGATTCATTAGCACTGCTGATATAGTCCTGTCAAGATATTTCAAGTTAATGGCATTCTTAATCTACATACTACAAGGAAGTACAATATAAAGTTATGTCTATTTTTATATATGATTATTTGTTATTCCTTTAAACTAATACGTAGTTATACTAGGGCGAATATAACGCCCATTTGTGTGTTGCGCACTTCACACTTTGATGATGCCTGGCTATTTTGAGTTTAAATTTAGGAAAATAAATAAACTTTATACTACAATGAAGGATGATATACAATGATAACAATGAATTATTGATTATATATTTAGTTGGTTAACTACAAGAGACCAATGCGTGCTTCGCTCGCAGTCTCCAATTTCCTACTTTACAATTTTTGACAAAGTTGGAGGGAAGCACGTCGAGCATTTTAATTGTTCTATTAGCTTTTTGTTAAAATACATGACTTTGATCATGAAATGTAATAACACACATACTGTAATAAATATAATTATGTTGCAAATATTTTTGTTCAATTATGTCATTTAAATATATATATATATATACAATTCGATTACGCAGCTGAAACGCTGACGTAAGTTTAGCGAATTTCCAAAATTAAATTTACAGTATGTTTTAAGGTTTCAACAAACAATTTTGGAAATTGGTCTACTAACGAAGGCGCTAAATACATCCAATATAATATATTAGTAGGTCTAGAATTTGTTTGCGAGTAAGCCTCCAGCTTCATCTCACACCCTGCTTTGTTCCACACGATGCGGAAAACCCTTGATCTTGCGGCTTCCGACTGCTTCGTTTAGCTCTCAGCGTATATACTCGGACTTCGGCTTTGGATCAGACGATGACCCCACAATAAAATTCCTATAAAATAGCATTTTACGTTTTGATCGATTTTGGGGGAACGAAGCGAGCTATAAGGTCGTGTAAAAGAACAAAATGTGCAGAATTATATCTCCTAATTATATTTTTGTGGGTAAAACTCTAAACAGTTTTATTCTGGTACGAAAAATCTAAAACAAATAGTTACGGTGTTGGATCTTCTTGGCTAACGAACTCGTCCGAGCGACTTAGACAACCAACGTGTGTACCAATTTTAATTACACCCCAAAACGTGTTCTGGGGATCTTGATTGGTGCTCATTTAATACTCTCGAACTTAGGTCTCACCATAAGGGTCGCTGAATGAAATAGCTCATCTTTCCTATTTAAATTCGTTAAAATATTATGATAAAAACATTCTACAAAAACAGTTTTCCCTCTCTTTTTCTCGTCAAATAATGTTGGCATTTGATTGTTGTAGACGACCAATACGTGCAATAGATATTAATAGTTCTAGCCATCTTGAGTGTTTTATACTAGTACCAGGAAATTAGGTTTTCAGATTTTTACAATAACTTAGTAAATAAAAAAAAAAATTGTATTACAAAACTCTCCTTTTTGGTCTTTTCGTAAAGGTAATGGTTTGCGATATTTTCAAATTCGAACATTTCAAATTGTTACATTTTGAGTTGTGTGGTTAGAAAAAATGTATTACTTTCTATGTTATAAATCTCTATGAGAAATTTCAACATGAATAATTTTTGAGTTAAAAATTATTGACACTTAATAAAAACTAAATGGGAGCTATGTAAACACTAGTTATTTTTGACTTTTTTTAATGATATTGTGCACGTGATATAGATTAGATAAATAAATAACTCAAACAGATAAATTATTATGGCCAAAATTATGTTTGGAGAATGCAATTAAATGTATTCTAAAATAGGTTAACCAAGGTTAACATAGGTTAATCCATTAACTATATAGAGTTGTGTGTTATTGTTGTTGGAAACCGAAATAAATTTCCTAAAGATCTTAAGTCAAGTTATTTGACACATATTTAAGTATTTGTTAAACATATTAAAAGCCACATCTAATTTAAAATAATAGTTTTATTAGGACAATAGTTTAAATAATAGATCGCATATGACAAATATTCTTTTTAGGAATTAAATTTAAAAAGTATCGAGATTACTTAATTAACTGGCGTTCAAGAACTTCCCGACACTCTGTATCTCCGACTATCTCGAATCGCTGATTTATGAACTTCTCGTTAAGATCATAACGAAGTTCGCACTTAATATCCATTAAACTGGAAGCCAAGATTTCGCATCGCGCTGTGCCAAAGTAATTAATATAAACTGTCACACCTCAGATAACGTGTGACATTCCATTTCATTAACCAAAGTACTAAGAGGGTCTTCTGTAAGTGAAGAATTCGTTATTTCGATTTATTTTTTTAAATCGTTTTGAACATATTTCTATTGAAAACTAAATATGTCCGTATACAACTGTGCCAATGGTAACGCATGGTATACATTGTAAATAAAAACCTGGTTCTAAAAAAAAGAATTTTAGTGATTTTATAAAGGCAAATCGGGGGGAATTTTATATTTTTCTAAACCCTTATGTGAAATTAAATTTTGTTTATGTTATAACATCAAATATTGATGTAGCAGGTAAAGTAATACTAAAGGACTAGTGAATTACGTGGTCTGAGAAAATTGACTGGGTAAATTCTGTTGTGAAATGAAAATGATTGATCCTTACATTAAATTTATTTAAATATATAAACGGAAAGAGAGTATATAACAAAAAGTAATTTTTATTAAAAATACACAATGCACAACATTTAAGTTACACGTTACGTGCTTTATGATCAAATGACAAAGGTTAACAGCGGAAATCTTAAATTCTTTTGCTTTTCTCTATTGCACAGAGGGGAAGATTTATCGGCCAAATATGAAACTATAATCTAGTATGATGCAGTAAGTCTATCAGCTGTGAGCTCTACTACAAGTGTCAGCTGATTGCGTTGGCGCGTAGTTTAACTAGACGAGTACGTGAGTTGGTGTGGGTTTGAATACATTTATGTGTATTAAAATATAAGTTATTAATACATGGTTTTTTGAATAGTCAGTAGCGCGTATTTGATTCATGAGTTTTATTTTCTCCTGTTATAATAATTTTAAGTCTGTCTCTTAAAACGTGTTTTGGAAAGAGTGTATGGAAGTAATTTATAATTTGTTCGGTATTTTGAAGTTGTTTTTAATTTAGGTTGTTAGTTTATTTTAAAGCAAAATTCTGCAATTTCTAAATATGTTTTTACAATTATTTTAAGTACATTGGATTTTCCAGCCATAGCATTTTTCTTTTCTTTTGAGCTAGTAACTTAACAGTAGTAACTTAACCGCGTAATACACGTCACAAGTTTAACTCTCCTAACAAACTGGTTTTTGACCTGGGAATGGTATTGTTCCATTTTAAAATACAAAAAACAAGAAGTATTTTTATTCTTGTTGATCATGTTTGTTTTTTAATTATTAGTGCATTTTTTTAACAAAAGTATGTTTTGTAACGGTATATTGTAAACAAAAGGAACAATACATTTCATATCATTTTGTATTTATTTTCAGAAATGCCTGCATAGGCTTCCAATGTACAGGATCTTTGTGAATCATACCGGTCAGGTTCAGACAATTAACAAGTTGTATCAATTGACTGACAGAGGAATTCGATATATAACCTATAACTACCGGCAGAATGCCCATGGTTCGACCTATAATGGAACAAACCAAATTTGTAACTAAACAGAAAACATCTACAACAAAACAAAGCAGTCCAACTACTGAAAACAAATCCTACAACGGAACAAACCATCGATTCTTCTACACACAAAACTCCCACAACTTATACAAAAACCACAGAAACAGAAGAATACGAAGAGAACAGAAAATAATTTTACAAAATTATTTAGACGCAGACGATCCTGCGTTTGAAAAAATTTTGTTATATTGTTATGTCAATGCCCCAGAAAGCAAAGCGAGTGAGAAATTACATACAATTTTAAAGTTGCATTTCTCGTTGTTTTGTTTTTTGTAAGTAGGGTATTTACACCGACTTAATAATTAGTTTGATAATTTATAAAGAACCCTTGGGGCAATGTTTATTTCGAAAAAAATACTAGAAATTGTTATTGAGTGTTTCTGTTTTAGGTGGTTAAAATTGTGTTTTTGAATTTTTCAAATTATTTTTTTTATTTGAATAATTTGATTAATTTCATCTCAACAAATATTATACATTTAGTGCTATTACTTATTTAATTCAGTTAGACTTTTTGGTTGTATGTTAAAAGTAACAGCAGGGTAGTGCTTTTTTTTAAATATACAATTATGGAGGGGAGATTGTTTAGTCTTCCATTTGACACGGCTGCAGTCGGCGAGTAGCGTTTGTTTCTTTGATTTGAAAAAATAAAATAAAAACACATATGGATGCTTCAGGGCTAACTTAAGAAACCAGTATTAGTATAAAATACTTTGCTTTATAAATAAATTAATAAAAAACTACAGATTATAAAAATGTTTTACAAGATTTTTACAAATTTTATAGTTAAATTGTGTATATATTCGTTTATCTTTCAAATTATATTTGTTTTTAATAAATGAACGTATTCAGTTCCAAAAAATGAATTAAGTACTTAAAACATTTTCGAGGAAATATGACAAAGTATAATATTGTTTTGTGTACTTACTTAACAAAAAAAAAACCTTTCAAAAAGGTAAAACTTTCGTAAGTATGACTTTGCGTTTTATTCTCTTCAACTTACTCAAACACATTCTTATTATTCCTTTTCCAGCTCTTATTTATTTAAAAAAATTTTCAAATAAATGTTCCAATGTATTTCAACGCAAAAAGTAGTATTAGATACAATAGTGTTAGTTCTATGCAAGGTAAAATCATAATCTAGGTTAGCTACAGTAATTTTCTTTCAAGGACGCACTATGTTAGAATTAAACTAGCTTACTACCCAAAATATGAAGCTAGGCCTAAGACTACGACTGGTAATTACACCATACTTACTTGAGTGCTATTTTGTGCTCCTTAAACAATAAACAAACAGTGTGTGAAAACAATTGTGTGCCTTGCCTGCCTTGTGTTGAAAACCATCCATTCATTACCATAACCACAATGTCCGCAATACAGTCCACTCCACAGAACGCGGGAAACAGTTTAGTTAGTTGAGCCGGTATCCGCACTGGCACATTCGCTAGCGCTAGTGTTCTGAGTAATACCCTTGTAATTTCACTAGACAAGGTTTTTTAAAAGTACAGACATGGTACTTTACAAGAACTACAATGGGTATTTTACAAACCAACAGTAGAAGTACAAACATAAAGGCTCAATTACACGGGGCAATATACCGGGTGTCCCACGAAGAGGTCCCTATTTTTGAATTAATATATTAGATGCACCGAACACTCTACAATCCTGAAACTCAACAGTCCTAACATACACATATGTAAAAGAAATACACCTGAGTATCAGTTAATTCTGACACTTTAGGACAAAATGGCGGGATATCAAAGAAATAGTACCTTTTCGTTAAAATAGTTTTATTTGCTTAAGTGTTGTAACATAATTATTGAATTTTAACGATGTTACTAAGTACTAAACAAAGTTAGGGAATTAAAGATATAAGTAACTCATAAATAAATTAAATCTATTTTATCCATAAACCTTATTCAAACTCCATCGATCGCAATGCACTGATGACAACGAAATAGAAAACAGTCATACGCTTTGCTGAACAACTCTCGAGGTATCAACAACAGTTCCTCTTCGATCAACCTCATTAGTTCATCGTCTGTCGCAATGTTATGACAATAAACTTTCTCCTTCAAAAAGCCCCACAGAAAAAAGTCACAAACAGTCAAGTCTGGAGACCTTGGGGGCCAGTCCATGAAGCTGCTGCCACGACCTATCCAACGGTTAGGAAGATTTTGGTCCAAAACTGCTTTGGCCACATTAGCATAATGCGGAGGAGCTCCATCCTGTTGGAAAAAAACGTCTTTCATCTCAGGCTGAGAAAGATGAGGAACTATATGATTGCTTAAAACTGATGCATACCTTTCTCCAGTCATTGTTTGTCGGGATATGTCATACGACAAAACACCATCCTTGGTAACAGCAGCCCAAACTGTTATACCTGTTGATTTTAATTTCTCTTCTTGTAAGATATGTGGATTTTTTGTGTTATAGTAATGACAATTATGCCTGTTTACAGTTCCTGTTCGATAAAATATCGCTTCATCTGAAAACACGATTACTTCATGCCATTTGCTATCTACGTCAGTCTTTTCAATTATTTTCGAACAAAATTCCCATCGTCTGTCAGGATCATCTTCAAGCAGTCCGTGAACTAAATGAGTTTTATAATGTTTGATTTTGTTCTTTTTGGCATCCCTCTGGACACATGACTTCGGTATCCCTGTAGCAGATTCCACCTTTCTTACTGAAATAGGCGTATTTGGAGATTCCATGAAAGCAGCACATACGATTTCTTCATTTTCTATGTTGGAGGATCTATGGTATTTTTTTTTTTTTTTACTGACCCCGTTTCTAGTAGGATAGTCTTCCACTTACGAATAGATTTCCTTGACGGTGGAACTACACCTGGGTACCTTTCCCTAAAACACCTTATTGATTCATAATCATTTTCAAAGGCAATAGCCCAGGAACAACATTTCACTTTTTGCTCAGTTGAAAACGGCATGGTACATAAGACACTTTACAATGCAACTTAATAACAAATGACAATGTTTATTACCAAATATGTTCATTGTTGTGGATACACGCAGTCAGCTGATAGATTTAAAATAGTCTAAACAGCTGTAGCTGTTCCTATTCTAAATAAAAGTAGGTTTACCCTTAAAATACGATTGCTGATTTTTTTTCCCGCCATTTTGTTTGGATCAGTCAGAATTAACTGATACTCAGGGGTATTTCTTTTACATATGTGTTAGTCACGACTGTAGAATTTCAAGTCTGTAGCGCGCTCTATACGTCTATCATATCAATTCAAAAATAGGGACCTCTTCGTGGGACACCCGGTATTACTAACCTGACTTACCTATAAAATATTGCTCATAAATAGGGAGAAAAAGTCCATCAAGTTTAGTAACGCTAGATAAAGCTACATATGTTTGTCCTGTACTGAATATACAATTTCCAGCTTCAACTACTGCATTTTCTAAGCTTAGACCTTGACTTTTATGAATAGTTATTCCATAACTATTGCAAATTGGACATTGTTTTCTTATTATAAAAGCATTCCTCATTAATTGAAACATTATTATTATCTCTTGTTACAGAAATAATAGTCCCTATTGTACCATTAGCCAAGCCGATAGAAACATCATTATTACGCGACGGGTCGCCTGAAATTTTCTGGTCGCCCGATGGAGAAACACATTTATTTTGGAGTAAACTGAAGAAAAATATCGTTTTTAACGAATAATTGATAAAAACAGCATACGAAGTCAAATATTATGATTGATAATAATAACTTAATCAATATATTAAATAGTTTTACATGTTTTCATGAGTATTTATGAGAAAAATTTTAAATAAAAAAGACAGGCCTCAAAATTCAATGTATATAAGGGCAGGGGTAGCGGCCATACTTACATCTGGCGGCTATACACAGTACAACTTTTTAAGCTATCTCACTGCTAAGTTAGTTATGAAAAGGCAGACTTTTGTATTTACTATAGTTTTTTATTCATGAATCCTCAAATACTGAAAGTGATTGTTAGATATTTCCCAACATTCAAATTATATTTTATCTATATTCATATTACTAAGAGATAAACTGTATCGGTGTGTATAATTTGAAAAACATATTTCACTAGTTAATTATTTGGACTTCCCCAAGTAAGACTGGTTTAATGCATATTAAAAATTTGAATTTAGCATTTTTATAAAAGTAAAAATAAGCATCACTTATGAATTTCTAAATGATTTAACACACTAGGTCATCCACCTAAAACAGAAATACTTAATTACAATTCCACTACTGTTTTCAAAATGAACTTTGCCCAAAGGGTTGTTTACAAATTATCAAACTAAATTATTATGTCGAAGTAAATACTTACAAAACACAAAACAATGAAAAATGCAACTTTAAAATTGTACGTAATATCTCACTCGCTTTGCTTCTCGGGGCATTAGCATAATAATATGACAAACATTTTTCAAACGTAGGATCGTCTACTTCTAAATAATTTTGTAAATATTTTCTGTTCTCTTTATATTCTTTTGTTTCTTTCGTTTTTGTAGAAGTTGTGGGAGTTTTGTGTGTAGAAAAATCGGTGGTTTGTTCCGTAGTAGGATTTGTGATCAGTAGTCAGACTGCTTTGTTCTGTTGTAGATGTTTTCTGGTTAGTTACAAATTTGGTTTGTTCCATTGTAGGTCGAACCATGGGCTTTCTGCCGGTAGTTGTAGGTTCTATATCGAATTCCTCTGTCAGTCGATCGATACAACTTGTTAAATGTCTGAACCTGGCCGGTATGATTGACAAAGACCCTGCACATCGGAAGCTTATGCAGACATTTCTGAAAATAAATACAAAATTATGTGAAATGTATTGTTCCTTTTTTTTACAATATATTGTTACAAAACATACCTTGATTAAAAAAATGCACTAATAATTAAAAAACAAAAATGATCAACAAGAATAAAAATACTTCTTGTTTTTTTGTATTTTAAAATGGAACAATACCATTCCCAGGTCAAAAACCAGTTTGTTAGGAGTGTTTAACTTGTGACGTGTATTTCGCGGCAGCGTTGCCACGCAATAACAGTCATCGAAAGTTTTGCCTGGATCGACTCCTAATGGGATACATTCCAGGGGTCCGGCAAACTCAAATTTATGTGAAAGATTTTTGGATCAGTTATATTGGGCGCTCATGAGCTAGAAGGTTGGCACTCCACCCTTAATATTTCATCACCGTCAAAAACTCCTTTCCGAGATGAGTGCGTGATGGTTACAGCTACCCTAACTTTACAGCGACCTATCGTATCTGGTTACTGCAACGCCGGTGTCGTATCTAAGCCATACGAATCGTCAGAACAACCGAACTCGCTATGCCTACTTCTTGACACGTTTCTTTAGGAACGAGGTAGCGGAATGTTCTCCTGCGAGGATCGGGATGGCTGAATATCCTCTAGCAAGAAACGGATTGGCTGAATATTTTCCAACAAGGAACGGAGTGACTGAATATCTTCTAGCAAGGAACAGGTTGGGTGAATATTCTCCAACAAGGAACGGAGTGACTGAATATTCTCCTGAAAGAAACGGGTTGACTGAATATTCTCCAGCAAGGATCAAAGTGACTGAATATTCTCCATCAAGGGACAGGTGGCTGAATATTCTCCAGCAAGGAATGAAGTGGCTGAATATTCTCCAACAAAACGGGTGGGCTGAATATTCTCCAGCAAGGAACGGATCGACTGAATATTCTCCAACAAGAAATGGGTTGACTGAATATTCTCCAGCAAGGTAGCTGAATATTACGAGGTGCGAATACAGGAGAGGAGTGTAGTAGTATTACGGTATTTTTAAATTACTCCCGAATTTCCTTATGGCAATCTAAAAATCTCTTAGTACGCCAAAGTAAAGATTCCCTGCAAAGGTCCTAGCTACACTCGATGTCAAATGATGGGTGACCCCTTCACAATGAAGGATCGATGTCGAATGATCGACCCTTCCACGACCTACCACCTAAGATGGTAAATATTACCTCAAAGTCATCGTAAACGAAAAATGCCCCTCCAAACTTGAATTTTAAACGCAATTCACAATGTAGTTATTAACAATTTACTGAAAGTTCCTAGTTTTTGTTATAAAGCTGCCGTTTGATTTTTGCATTAGTAAATTTTATCATAAAATTGGATTGATATATTATTAACTTTCCATTTAAATAGTTTATAGCTAAAATTACAATTATAAAAAAAATACTTTCCACCCACCCAATGACAAATTTACTCGTAAACAAATTTGCACCAGACATGTCAAGTAGGCCTGTATAGATGCACGAACAACGGTTTTGAAAAACAACCCCCTTTTTGGCAAAAAACCCCCCAAAAAATCAGTTATTTTTTTAAATAAAAAAACGGCTCTAACGATTTTGATAAAATTTGGCTTATTTGTAGCCTTTAATGTACCCTACTATATGCAAAAAACAGCATCTTTCTAAAAATTCTCGTTTAGCTAATAATAATAACTGATTTTTGGGGTTTTTTTGGCTATAAAGGGGGTTGTTTTTCAAAACCTTTTTTCGTGCAGGCCTAATTGAAGTGTTTGGTGCAAATTTGCTCGAAATCGATCGAATAGTTTTCTCTCTAGATAACAATAATACTATTTATTAGTTAATTGCCTACTTTAATAAAAAAATCACCTCTCCTACCCCACCCTACAATTATGAAGTCACAGTGAATCTGTTTAATAATTTAAATATGTTTGTGAGAAAGTATGTGCCAGTTCCTGGTACCGTTTATTAAATATATATTTACATGTTTCAAACATTTAATTATAATACCTCTTATAGTAATAATGTAAATTTAATAAGATTTACCTTTAGGTAAGTTTAATAAAAATGTAAGAAAAAATAAAAATAAAGCAATTAATAAATTAAAAAAAAGGTTTGTTTATAAATTAAAAAAAAAAAAGTGAATTACAAATACTTCACTGCAAGTAAAATACATGCAACCACACCTAATCGTTTTATTTTTGTTAAATACTTCACTGCAAGTCAAAAAATACATGCAACGCACACCTAATCGTTTTATTTTTGTTATGATCGGTTTTGGGGTAACCCTTTTGATCTTTTAAAAATTACAATTACCATGGTCGATATAAATTTCCTTAAAGCAAATGACAGTTACTTAAACATAAAATGGAGTTTGTATTTTAGATAAATTCAGTAAAACAAATAAATAATATTTGTAGTTGATAACATTCTAGGGTTTTGTAATTTTAAATTTTAGACTGTTAATGAAATGTAGTTGAACTTCACTGGTTGTAGCATTGAAAAAATTAAGAAACAGAATAAATCTGTTAAGTACAAATAAAATTTCATTAGGATAGTTTGAACACATAACCTTTCAGAGTAGATTTGAGAATCTTTTGATTTTATGCAATATAATATACAATGGTAATGAGCACATGTGTCAAGTCTTCATGTCAAAACCACTTGTGGGAGTTACACTGGCATGTTAAAACCGCATGTCAGGCATTATGCTTGAAATGGTTTGACAAGTTTCCAATATGGCTAAATTATAATAAATGCTAATAGTTAATTTACTTGTCTATACATACAGTTTAAACAATTATCATTACTACCACACAAAAGTGTTATGAAACTTTACAAAAGTATAAAAGTATTGAAATGCTTTGTTACATTTAGGCTCTGAGGTTAAAAGTTTGGTATTTAAATAACTTTTAAAATTAGAATTGAACTGAGCATGGTTATTCGAATCTTAATTTATTAATACATTATATTTTAATATATATGTAAATCTCAATGACATTTGAAAAGCACGTAATTAATTTAGTAAAGAATAAAATGTTCGTACCAGGTTTTAAATTTGCATCAAATGTAGGCTATGGCTGATGGTAATGTTTAATAAATTAAGTTTATTTTAGACACTGGCGGCATTTGATTTTGATTTAATCACTGAATAGTTAGCAATTAGAATCTAGTAGACATTTTAAAGATCTTAGAAGACTTGCCAACGAGTAACTTCAAGCGGCCATAATTGAAGAAAAAAGAAACGAGAGCGAAAGTCTGTTGTTCAGTAACATAACTGTATCGCTGTACAAATACGAGAAGACTGGCTTTACGATTTGTCCCAATAGATGGCGTCTCCTGACTTGAAATCTATAACTTAAGGTAGCTTGGTTTAAAAATATAGAACAATAAATTTGAAACCTATGGGCGAAACTCATAACGCGTTTCTAGGCCAGGGAACTAGGATCAGTAATAGCTTTTTTGAATTGCATGAAATGGTAAGGCTCAATATTCACTCAATGTTCCTTTAAATCATTTATCCATATCTGCGAGCGATTCAACGGGTACCTGCTAGCAGTTTTCATTTCTAAATAGCTTTTCCAAATAGGAGATTTCCTACTTTGAAACTATTTGTACTGTATTTCTAATTTTAGGTTAGGTTATTGTTTATGATTAGGCCACAGCCATGCTGGTTCTTTTGTATCTTAATTGCTGTGTATCAAAGATTTAGTAATTTTATTTATACATTGAATACTATTATATACGATACC
>JAGFPH010004005.1:87235-97392 GCA_018207615.1 Philaenus spumarius | reverse complement strand
ACGTATATAAAGTTTTAAAAATATATTGCCAAAAAAATTCTGTTGTAAATAACATGCGAGATACTGCATACAATTTCAGGATCTCTGGTATTGTACCTGTACCTAAACCAAATTTAACTCTATACCGTCAATGTTTACCTATAGTGCCGGTCGTTTTTATAACCTTGTCATTCCAAAAATTACTATTTAAAAAGATATATTGTAATGTTAAGAAATGTAAAGTCCCTGCTGTTTTCATCAGATGATATTGAGCCTTTATACGACATTATGAAATAATATGTACGTAATGCCTTGCAGGTTGATTGATGTTTTTTTTTTCTCTATGATATGTATGTATTTAAACTTCATACTTGCTTTCCTTTTGGTTAGGTTAGGGCACCCGCCGAACTCTCCATCTCGATATTGTTTTGTTCTTTTGGATGGAAGTCTCAAACTGGCGTATATGCCTAGGAGACCCCTAAATTTGTTCACTGTTATACTGTTGATTGCATTGTTGTATATTCTGTCTGTAGTATTTTGTATGTACAATTTATGTTATAAGTAAGTACAGTTTATGTTATCAGTAAGTTAAAAAATTCTTCTTTTGTTCTTGATGCATTATATTTGGTTTGTTTTCATGTATAATTTAAGTGGGATTTGAAATTGTGTTTTTTATTTATATGTATGGTTTACAGTGTAACATGTAAATAAATATAACAAAATAAAAATAATAATATGATAATTCGGATGAGAATTGTACTCAAGAAGAAGCAGGAGAATTCAGGCAAGCTGTAAAGGATATACTATCAAAAATAATAATAACTGTGGCTAAACGACAAAGTGATGGATCCACAGACTCGGTAAGTTATTTTATCTGTTTAATTAAATCAGTCTGTTTAATTTTTGTTTTCTCTTACTATGATTTATCATTGGCAACACAAACAACAATTAGTTTTTTCTTTTCAGTGAAACCTCCTTTATGGACATTCCATGAGCTTAGCTATTAAGTGAGCAGACATTTTTAGGGTCAGAATTTTTAATATATTTTGTTGATGTTAGTTTCTTGATTAGTGATCCATGAGGGAAGTAAACTAATGTTTTGTACTTGTAAGTTATATATTATTTACATAAGTTCTTTATAAAATAGGCCACTATATATTATCTTAGTGTAAAAAATTGTTGTGAGAGAAAAATTGTTTTTTGAAAATAAAATGTTTATGGTATAGACCAGGGTTC
Source organism: Philaenus spumarius (assembly GCA_018207615.1). Classification (NCBI taxonomy): domain Eukaryota; kingdom Metazoa; phylum Arthropoda; class Insecta; order Hemiptera; family Aphrophoridae; genus Philaenus; species Philaenus spumarius. Next base: position 96,177 of record JAGFPH010004005.1, on the reverse strand, counting down.
TCAACGTTTCAGGTTCTGCCCCGCCCCTTTGAACACAGATGTGAGGTCAGGCCTCCTCCCATACAACCTCCATTATGTAGTACAATCGGAATTTGAAACTGAAGCTGGTTAGGATAGGTGAAGCTGGTTATCAAATGAAAATATACATAAATTAACACACACAATTTAATATTATTACATTATAACTTTATTTCGAACATATTATTATCATAACATATTAAATCAAAGAACTAAATACAAATTTATTTGAGGTACGGTAATCCAGGATTTATTTTATGTTGGCATGTAATACTAGTCGTTTTCACAACATTAATGAGAGGGATGGCACTGTTTGTCATTGCCAATATTTTATTTGTTTAATAACTGACGCCTCCCTTGAAATTTTCTACTCTCCCCCAAGGAGGGCATGCCCCCCAGGTTGTCGAGAACCCCTCGGTATAAACCATTTAAATTTCAGAAAATGTAGAACAAAATACCAATTTTTTAGTAAATATAAGTTTATTAGCAAATAAAATGATTTTATGAATCTCATACAAAATAAATCTAGTTTTTAAATACAAAATAAAAATTTCTCTTCAGATTGGCCTAAATAGTCTAATACAATATCAAATTATTGCATGGATTTTTACGAATATAAAAAAAACAAAAATAAAAATTGTATCTTCAAATTTGAACATTGTATAAATATTTTTTCCGTTTGAGTAGCCTATAGCCAGGGACCAGTGGCGTAGCAAGACAGGGACAGCCCCAGCTACGGGCGCTGCCTCGATAGTTTCGCCTAATCGTCAAGGTATAGAGATATCACCTGATTTTGATACTCAGAACATTGGAAAAATTACTCAAAAACAAAGACGGAGATAAAATAACAACTAAGATATACGGCTACCCTGGCTAGTGCAGTATAAAACATGTTAGCGCGAGGTAAATAGAGATACGAGTGAGAATAACGCTTTTTCACGATGTTACTGGAATATTAGTTGCTTTTCTATTGCGTATATTGCCAGGTAAAGTTCATCATATCCGCACTAGTGAGGATAAATCAGCTGATTACAGCAATACAATATTGAAATAATGCCCATCTGTTTAAAATAGACGTGCATTAATGGATTAACGAGATTCCCGCTGTCCCCATCTATTATATAGCGAAACCACTGCCAAGGGAACGGGCTTGGAAAAAAAGGCTTCTCCAAGAGGAAAAAAGACCCTGTTGAGTCAGTAAGAAGAAAAATAAATGTAAATAAAATAAATGTTAATAATCATATTTGTTGCTGTTGTATCAAATAATTTTTTGCTGTAGTATCGTGAAAAATAGTGTTCAAAACTCGTGGAAAAATGTTCTTTTCAGATGTTCGTTCTCTTTAAATTGCTCGTCTACGACTCGCATCTGAAAAATCACACTTTTCCCACTAGTGGTGAATACATTGTTGAGTAAGAACAGAAAAGATAACGTCCATGGCAACTAAATTTAAAACAGGCTGCTATTGACAAGCAATTAAACAAAATATATTTTACGTAAATATAAATTTCTACTTTATAAAAAGCATCTAAATTACTCCAGATTTATGTTTCTTGATTTGTCTTTTGACCTAGACCTAAACTATATTATATAATCTGCAGAACGCATTGATTTAATAATTGCAGAACGGAATATTCTAGTCTTTGCACGTGTTTAAAGTATTAAGGGTAATGGAATTGCTCAGTAATAAGGATTAGAACCGTTTAATCCATTAGTTGTAATGGAAGCAGGAGTTGGGTGTGGACGCAGTTTGGCTAGGCAGCACAAATCGAGACGTGCCGTGGTGCAATATTGAAGTTTTATACAGCTACTATAAAATTAGTTCTACAAAATTTAATACAAAAGTGTATTAACTTTTCAATTTACACTTTATTTACTTAAAATAAAACGTCCATATTTCTATAATTTCAACTGGTAAGTAAACTATGTATAAATATAATTTGGACATTTCAAATGCATAATTTAGCTTGAGCAAAGTTTACAGTGTTGATAAAATAATTAACTTGTTTACTCTACACCTATAAACTGGCATGTAGGTTACACTCCGTAGCATTATCCAATAAAGGCTGATTTAACTTTTATTATAACCTCTTTTTTATCGTAAAGTTAATAATTTGACTTATACATTTAATAATTTTTTTCGGGGCAAAGTATTAGTATTTACACATTTAATATAACATACTAATACCCACAAAGCTAAGATGGTAAATTATATTAAATGTATAAAATCAAAATACTTTGACCTTCAAACCTAAGATGGTAAATATTACCTCAAAGTCATCGTAAACGGGAAATGCCCCTCCAAACTTGAATTTTAAACGCAATTCACAACGTATAGTTATTAACAATTTACTGAAAGTTCCTAGTTTTTGTTATAAAGCTGCCGTTTGATTTTTGCATTAGTAAATTTTATCATAAAATTGGATTGATATATTATTAACTTTCCGTTTAAATAGTTTATAGCTAAAATTACAATTATAAAAAAAATACTTTCCACCCACCCAATGACAAATTTACTCATAAACAAATTTGCACCAGACATGTCAAGTAGGCCTGTATAGATGCACGAACAACGGTTTTGAAAAACAACCCCCTTTTTGGCAAAAAACCCCCCAAAAAATCAGTTATTTTTTTAAATAAAAAAACGGCTCTAACGATTTTGATAAAATTTGGCTTATTTGTAGCCTTTAATGTACCCTACTATATGCAAAAAACAGCATCTTTCTAAAAATTCTCGTTTAGCTAATAATAACTGATTTTTGGGGTTTTTTTGGCTATAAAGGGGGTTGTTTTTCCAAACCTTTTTTCGTGCAGGCCTAATTGAAGTGTTTGGTGCAAATTTGCTCGAAATCGATCGAATAGTTTTCTCTCTAGATAACAATAATACTATTTATTAGTTAATTGCCTACTTTAATAAAAAAATCACCTCTCCTACCCCACCCTACAATTATGAAGTCACAGTGAATCTGTTTAATAATTTAAATATGTTTGTGAGAAAGTATGTGCCAGTTCCTGGTACCGTTTATTAAATATATATTTACATGTTTCAAACATTTAATTATAATACCTTTTATAGTAATAATGTAAATTTAATAAGATTTACCTTTAGGTAAGTTTAATAAAAATGTAAGAAAAAAGAAAAATAAAGCAATTAATAAATTCAAAAAAAGGTTTGTTTATAAATTAAAAAAAAAGTGAATTACAAATACTTCACTGCAAGTAAAATACATGCAACCACACCTAATCGTTTTATTTTTGTTAAATACTTCACTGCAAGTCAAAAAATACATGCAACGCACACCTAATCGTTTTATTTTTGTTATGATCGGTTTTGGGGTAACCCTTTTGATCTTTTAAAAATTACAATTACCATGGTCGATATAAATTTCCTTAAAGCAAATGACAGTTACTTAAACATAAAATGGAGTTTGTATTTTAGATAAATTCAGTAAAACAAATAAATAATATTTGTAGTTGATAACATTCTAGGGTTTTGTAATTTTAAATTTTAAACTGTTAATGAAATGTAGTTGAACTTCACTGGTTGTAGCATTGAAAAAATTAAGAAACAGAATAAATCTGTTAAGTACAAATAAAATTTCATTAGGATAGTTTGAACACATAACCTTTCAGAGTAGATTTGAGAATCTTTTGATTTTATGCAATATAATATACAATGGTAATGAGCACATGTGTCAAGTCTTCATGTCAAAACCACTTGTGGGAGTTACACTGGCATGTTAAAACCGCATGTCAGGCATTATGCTTGAAATGGTTTGACAAGTTTCCAATATGGCTAAATTATAATAAATGCTAATAGTTAATTTACTTGTCTATACATACAGTTTAAACAATTATCATTACTACCACACAAAAGTGTTATGAAACTTTACAAAAGTATAAAAGTATTGAAATGCTTTGTTACATTTAGGCTCTGAGGTTAAAAGTTTGGTATTTAAATAATTTTTAAAATTAGAATTGAACTGAGCATGGTTATTCGAATCTTAATTTATTAATACATTATATTTTAATATATATGTAAATCTCAATGACATTTGAAAAGCACGTAATTAATTTAGGAAAGAATAAAATGTTCGTACCAGGTTTTAAATTTGCATCAAATGTAGGCTATGGCTGATGGTAATGTTTAATAAATTAAGTTTATTTTAGACACTGGCGGCATTTTATTTTGATTTAATCACTGAATAGTTAGCAATTAGAATCTAGTTGACATTTTAAAGATCTTAGAAGACTTGCCAACGAGTAACTTTAAGCGGCCATAATTGAAGAAAAAAGAAACGAGAGCGAAAGTCTGTTGTTCAGTAACATAACTGTATCGCTGTACAAATACGAGAAGACTGGCTTTACGATTTGTCCCAATAGATGGCGTCTCCTGACTTGAAATCTATAACTTAAGGTAGCTTGGTTTAAACATATAGAACAATAAATTTGAAACCTATGGGCGAAACTCATAACGCGTTTCTAGGCCAGGGAACTAGGATCAGTAATAGCTTTTTTGAATTGCATGAAATGGTAAGGCTCAATATTCACTCAATGTTCCTTTAAATCATTTATCCATATCTGCGAGCGATTCAACGGGTACCTGCTAGCAGTTTTCATTTCTAAATAGCTTTTCCAAATAGGAGATTTCATACTTTGAAACTATTTGTACTGTATTTCTAATTTTAGGTTAGGTTATTGTTTATGATTAGGCCACAGCCATGCTGGTTCTTTTGTATCTTAAATTGCTGTGTATCAAAGATTTAGTAATTTTATTTATACATTGAATACTATTATATACGATACCCTCTTAGCTTTGGAGTTATGATTAATCCTACACATTTAATTAAACAGATTTGTTTATTATGTATGCCAAATATGTCCCAAAAGTGGCTTAGAGGTCCTACAAATATGAATCAATTGAAACAACAACCGATGTTACGCATCCATTTTCACGGCCTTTTACATTGTCAAAGGAACATTTAGTGTGCAATCAAGAAACATTCGCTTGTAAACAATGTGTTCTGTGGTTTTGCCTGTAACAAATGTTTGATCCCAAATGAGTGAGCACGGAAATTTCCTTGTGTTCCCAAATGAGTAAGCACGAACATTTCCGTTTTTTAGCATGTGCTCTATAATTGCTGAACAAACTCTTTAAAAAAAAATTTATCTAGGGTAAAAACTTTATATTTAATGAATTTTTATGGACTTCCACTTACTTATTTGATTATAACATTTTACTTATTTATTTTAAAATTCGGCAAAAGTTGTTTTTTATATGTAAGATTGTTCTCTCTCTGTCAGTCTAGTAAAGTTATTTATCTGTATTGTAATGAACTTAATTTAAAAGTTGTCCTAAGCTATTGCAATAATATTGAAATATTATATTTTATAATATATGAGCTTATAGTACTGAGCGCACTGCGCGCGGAATATCTTGAGCTGTGGCAACCGTTCAAATTTGAACTGTTTACAGGGTGGGCTGGGGAAGGGAGCGCTTCAGCGCATGCGCGGCCTTGTACTAACCTGACATTAAAACATTTGTCACGCAGGTGTCGCTGAGTAAAGCATTACATTTCTCATCAAAAAGTTAACTTATATTAAAAAAAGTTCCGACAAGGAGTAGTCAGATGGGGTTTTACATGAAAAAAGACAATACTACTGTATACTAGCTATCATCCTACTAACAAAGTGAGTTAGTGGTAGCACGATATGTGTGGCAAGGCTAGTAGCAAGCTGCTCGCTGTTTATCTCTGTCTCTCTCTCCAGTAACGTAGGCCACAGCTCTAGATAATCCGCGCTCAGTGTAGTGGTGGGAATAGCGAGGCATATTGGGAACTGGGTAAACAGTAAGACGCCACTTTTGTCTTTACCGCGTTTTCTTAGCTTCACAAGGTCAATCTGTTGCTATCTTCGTAATAAAACTGTTCGGTTTTAATTCTTTAGTTGCCATTGTTTTATTTGTTAATTATTAGTGAAATTATATAGTATTTGTTATAACGTGGAGTTATTTGCGTTAGTTGAACTGTTTTTTTTTTTTATGAAAAGCGTGATGCTATTGACATAAAAAAGTTTTAAAACTGAAAATAATCATTAAGTTTAATTTTTTTATGTGTTTTCTTGTAGTTTTAAACAAGTATAATATCTTTTGTTGGAAAGTGAAAAAAATCTTCGCAACTCTTTTAGAGTATATTTAGGGTAATTGTCTTTGCTTTATCATATCTGTGTCAGCACGGTGCTTACTCGCCAAAGAGTTTCAAAATATAGTAAATACGTAGTCTTTCTGTTGTATAATAATGGACATTTTTTGCTTTGAACTTTTGATTTAAATTTAATACTGTTAATCCTGACTACTTAAACGCCAGAAAGTTTTAGAAATAAATATTGTATTAGATTAAATTACCAAATGCAGACAATGCAGACAACCAGACAATGCTGTAAACTAATTAAATTACAAAACTTTGATAGTAAACTTATTAATTTAATATAGTACAAACCTAGTTATACACTTGCACCATTGCTTTTTAGCAAATTTTCCCTAGGAAGAAAGATAAAAAATATATTGCAGTGACTCTTAATGTGACACCTAAGTTCGGGAGTAGTCAATGAGCACCAATCGTGGTCCCCAGAACAAAAATTATATACATTATTATTATATAAATGTACACATGTGTTTGAACTTTAACGGCCGTATTTTACGTCCGATTTAGTCCAAATATGGTACACAAACATGTTGGTTTTCTGAGTCACTTGGACGAGTTAGTCAGCCAAGAACTCTAACAACTGAAAGAAATATTTTTTGAGATTTTTCTTACTAGAATGAAATTTTTTGGGGCTTAATATAAAAAACTGTAATCCAAGGCCGCAAGGCAAGGTACTGAGTTTTTCGCTTCCAGCGGAACGATGCAGTGCGTGGGAAGGGGATGGAGGCTGAGGTCTCGTATTTTGTAAACGCAGGAAGATATTCAGCGTCTTCGTGAGTAGGCCAATTTCCCAAATAGTTGGTTGAACATATAACTTAATTTTGCGAATTCGCTCAACTCACTTCATCAGTTCAATTGCGTAATCAAATTATTCTTTATTTCAATTCATTTGGGACCTTCATTTTCCTCCAAGTGATCCTTACCACTTCTGTCTAATTTAAATTTAATAGTTTTGTAAAACCACTTTCAGTGTTTCTTTGTACTTACTTCTTCCCGTCGCCAGTTCTTCAAGTATATGGGTGTGTTGGCAAAATCTATTTATTGTGAATTCTTATATTACTTTATGGACATAGAGTCATGGCTATATTAGGCTTTATGCAAGTGTCAGCTTTAATAGTGCACAGCATGACCAGAGTACGACGCAGCGCTATACGTGATGGGAGTGTGGCAAGATAGGACACTTTTCCAAAGAGTGCAGGAATGAAATTCGAAGACATAAGTCGCCGTATAGGGGAAACTTTCGCAACTAATATCAAAGGCGGGTGCCAGGAAGCTACAAGGGACGAAGGTAGATGGACGGGCACACATCTTCACACAATGGTACAGGGTATCCAGCGCAGCAACGCAGATGTTGGATATGCAAGAGAATAGGTCATGTTGTCCCCTATCTTAGACGTCCATTTTAGGAAAGGCTACAAAGGCCAGGGGTGCAACGATGGTATTCAGCTGAACCAGAAAAGCCTCGGAGACAAAGCATTTTTCTGATAAACGTTAGAAAGAGGTACAATGGAAACTTGCACAACGTCGGGAACAACAACAACACATTGTGAATTTTGTTATGGAGCAAAGGTACTTCCGTCAGCCGTCAGCAAAATGGTTACGCAAGCAGAGACGTAGCCCATTTAGGCCGCGATAGTTGTGTCAGCAACCTTGAATGGAAGTCATTGCCAAGCGGAACATTTAATCGAAGTACACGTTATGGTATAATGACCCTGAACGCGCATATGAAATGACTACATGAAGGACGCGCACAACCCATGAATGGAAGGAATTTTACTAAACCACTAGCAGCACGGAAAATGATTCCCAAGGCACGGAAGGATTTGCATTTAGGGGGGGGGGGGTAGGGGGGGACTTTTGTGTAAATACTCCTCTTATACTATTGTAACATCTGACAAAATTTCAGCTTTTCACTAATTACTTCCCACTAAGGCCTATTTTTTCCCTTTATTGACTGGGCTAAAATGTTCCTTTGACAATATAAAAGGCCGTGAAAATGGATGCTGTAACGGATATATTGGTAGACACCAATATTCCCAAAGTCTAAAATAATTAAAATAAAACAAATTATGGAATGATTCTAAGATTCAAAGTAGGCCTAAGTTAGTTAAGAAGAAATCTTTGCTCTGGACACAGTTAAAAGATTACAGCTGATACTAGTAACACACGTGTAAACTATTAGGTTACGTTCCCAGACATTTTAATCAAGTCAGCAGCATTAGAACAACTTGCTCTGAAACAAGTGAAAAGAATCATATTGCATTTCACATAGATTTAGCGAACAATGCAGAATATCATGAGAAGGCTTTTACAAGAATTTACAGATAGACAAATTTTTAGAAAAATGAAAGTCCAATAGGGAGATGAGTGAAAAATCTTTAGCCAATGACAAACGGTTTTTCAAAAGGACGCGGTAGGAGGAGTAGGGAAAGAGCGAGAAAAGCGGGGTCTTCTTCTAACATCTTTTGAACGGGCAAGACCTAAAAGCCCGCTTCACACCACAATGTATATTTCAACCTAAAACCCGCCATAAAAAGACTAAGTACATTTTACCTTAAAAAACAAAAATAATTTAAAATCAATCATCAAATAAGAGTCAATCATCAAGTCGAACTCACTAAGTGAAAATCATCAATCAGTTTAAAATCAATCACCAATTTCAAAAGGCATCGCAGGAACCAGTGGATAAATAGTGTTCAGTGAATGTGCGAATATAGATAAAT